>PVIH01022009.1:0-28270 GCA_004025045.1 Sigmodon hispidus | reverse complement strand
GCCCCTGTGGCCGCTGCCACAACTGCTGCTCCTGCTGCAGCCGCAGCCCCAGCCAAGGCTGAAACCAAGGAAGAGTCGGAGGAATCAGATGAGGATATGGGATTTGGTCTCTTTGACTAACCCCCTCAAAGCAGCCAACTCAGCCAGTTTAATTTGAAAAATTTGAGAAATAAAAGTTTACTTCTGTTAAAAAAAAAAAGAAAAAAGAAGTGAAGGGACAAGGCAAAGAGGCCAGCAGAAGATCGACCAAGAATCTGAGAGGGTTAGGTCTCAATGGGAAAGGGAACTGACTTCAGGGCTAAACAGATTTTCCTGGACAAGTTAAAGTAGAATGTTCTGTAATCAATATTCTGTGCTGCACAGCAGGGAATATGATGGGACTCATGTTACTGGATGCCTCTGTAGAACATGTATCTGGAGCTGTTCACCTAAGCATAAGGTGATCTCAGAAAGAGTTTGAAGATGCAGACTACCAGAGCAATAAAGTCCTCAATTTTTATCTATTACTTTCCTGACTAGATTGTGTCTATTCTTTGTTCTAGTGGTCATCCTAGGTATGAACCCCAAGGTGGCCAGTATGCACGGTACCACTAAGCTACATCCTTAGCATTGTGTGTGTGTGTTTATTTATGACTCATATATATGATACTATGCTAAGTGCACCTTGGATTTTCAAAAAACAAAGAGATCTGGTGTATGGCATTGTGCCTATAGTTAACACTGTATTCTGCACTTAAAAACTCCTTGAGGATTTGCTAGACATGGTTGGCTGTGCCTGGAATCTCAGCACTTAGGATGCTGAAGCAGGAGGAATACAAACTTGAGACCAGTGAGATGCTGCTGGACAAAAGGACAAAAAAGAAGAAAGAAGAGAGACTGTGTGTGTGTGTGTGTGTGTGTGTGTGTGTGTTACAAAATAAGTGATATTTATAGCTTCTTACTGAAAGCAAATGAATTTGAATTTTTTCCCTTTAGCCTTGAATTCAGAAATTCCTGATTTCCTAAATAGAATATAAGACTAGATAAAACGATTTTTCCTCAAACCTCAAAGGGTTAATAAGAACTTAGGGCTGCATAGTCAGGTTCATGATAGAGTACTTGCCTAGCAAGCTGGAGGCCCTGGGTTTAATTTCCACTGTGTGTGTGTGGGGGGGAGGCAACCAAACTCATTCTCTTTAACATGAGAAGTCTGAAAACAGTACAAGTCTACTCACAGTTTTCTTGTTACTCTTTTAAATTGATGTTAAATACTTATCCCAAGATATTTGTTTTATGCAGTACTTCCCCCCCCCTCAATAGAGCTGGGATGATCTTTTAAACCAGTAAGTAATGTTATCAAAACAATCATAATCTTTGAAATCTCACAAAAATTTATACTTTATAATTTGTCCTGAATATCAAGGCTGCAAAAATAACCTTTTATATATTCAAATTGTTTACAGCTGTACCCCTTCCCCTACCCTGAAAAGAAAAAGAAAACAAAGTCACATGTGCTTGGTTAAGGGCTAAGTTATCCGAGGAGCCAAAAATAATAGAGCCAAATTGTTAACATTTGTGTCATCCAATGACAACAGTCACGTTGTTGTTGACTGGGATTGTTAGAATACAAGGGAAGGCTGGTGGTAGCTGATGAGCAAACCAGCCCGGTCAGTTCCCATTGTGCACTGACCCACATGTACCGTCTGTATGCGATCTCTCTCTCTCTCTCTCTCTCTCTCTCTCTCTCTCTCTCTCTCTCTGATGGACAAGCATATTTATTTTACAAAGAGAATTAAATTCTAAATGAGTATTTTATTTTAATTGACATTTTTCATTTAAAAGGTTTTTTTTAATATACCAACTATAGTTCCCCTTCCCTCCCCCTCCATCCACTCATCCCCCAAATCCCCCCACCCCACCCCAAATCCACTCCTCAAAGAAGATAAGGCCTCCCATGGGGAGTCAACAAAGTCTAGGATATCAGGTTGAGACAGGACCAAGTGCCTCCCCCCTGTATCAAGGCTGAGCAAGGTATCCCTCTATAGGGAATGTTTTTTGCAGTAGGGATAAATCCTGATCCCACTGCCAGAGGCCTCACCAACTGTGTAAGCCACACAATTGTCATCCACATTTAGAGGGCCTAGTTTGGTCCCATGCCAGTTCCCCAGCTGTCTGTCAATCCAGAGTCAGTGAGATCCCAGTAGCTTAGGTCAGCTGAATCTGTGGGTTTCTCCATCATGATCATGACCCCTTGGCTCATATAAACACTCCTCCCTCTCTTAAACTGAATTGGGGGCTTGGTCCAGTGCTTAGCTGTGGATCTCTGCATCTGCTTCCATAAGTTGCTGGATGAATTAGGGTGGTTATCAATGTTTACAGTGGAAGGCCAGTTCAGGCACCCTCTCCACTATTGCTTGGAGTCTTATCTGGGGTCATCCTTGTGGATTCCTTGGAGCTTTCCCAGCACTAGGTTTCTCCCTAACCCCAAAATTAATTCCTCTATCAAGATATCTATTCTGTTGTTCTCCCTCTCTCTTTTCCCAAACTCTACCATCTTGTTCTTTCATGTTCTCTTTCCACCTCCCCTTACCCTCCACATGCTCTCAATTTACTAGGAGATCCTATCAGTTTCGCCATCCCAGGGGGAATCCATGAATGTTTCTCTTAGGGTTCTCCTTGTTACCTAGCTTCTCTGGGGTTGTAGATTGTAGCCTGGTTATCCTTTGCTTTATGTCTAATATCCATTTATGAGTGAGTACATACCATGTTTGTCTTTCTGGGTCTGTGCTAAGTCACTCAGGATGATTTTTTTCTAGTTCTATCCATTTGCCTGCAAATTTCAAAATCTCTTTTTTTTTTTTTTACTGCTACATAATACTCCATTGTGTAAATGTACCACATTTTAAAAAATCTATTCTTCAGCTGAGGAACATCTAGGTTGTTTCCAGGTTCTGGCTATTACAAATAATGCTGCTAGGAACATAGATGATCACATGTCCTTGTGGTATACATGTGCATCCTTTGGGTCTATATCAGAGTGGTATTGATAAATCATGATTGACTCCCAGTTTTCTAAGAAACTGTAATACTGATTTTCAAGTGGCAATACAAGTTTACACTCTCACCAACAATATAGGGTGCTTGCTTCATATCTCCTCCATCATAGGCGGTCATCTGTGTTTTTGATCTTAGCCATTCTGACAGGTATAAGATAGTATCTCATGTTTTGATTTTCATTTTCCTGATGGCTAAGAATGTTGAGCAGTTCTTTAAGTATCTTTCAGCCATTTGAGATGCTTCTGTTGGAAATTCTCTGTTTAGATCTGAACTCCATTTTTTTTAAAAAAAAAAAAACTTTATTATTTATTTTTATTTATATGCCTTGGTGTTTGCCTGGAACTGGAACTACAGACAGTTGTGAGCTGCCATGTGGGTGCTGGGAATTGAACCCTGGTCCTTTGGAAGAACAGCCAGTGCTCTTAACTGCTGAGCCATCTCTCCAGCCCCCTGAACTCCATTTTTAATTGGATTATTTGGTATTTTAAGGTCTAGTTTCTTGGGTTCTTTATGTATTTTAGAGATCAATCATCTGTCACTTGTAGGGTTGATGAAGATCTTTTCCCATTCTGTAGGCTGTCGTTTTGTCTTATTCACTGTGTCCTTGGCCTTACAGAGCTTCTCAATTTCAGGAGGTCCCATTTATTAATTGTTACTCTCAGTGTCTGTGCTGCTGGTGTTCTATTTAGGAAGCAGTCTCCTGTGTCAATGCATTCAAGGCTATTTCTCACTTTCTCTTCTATTAGGTTCAGTGTAACTGGGTTTATGTTGAGGTCTTTGATTCACTTGGACTTCAATTTTGTGCAGGGTGATAAATAGGGATCTATTTGCATTCTTCTACATACCACCATCCAGTTATGCCAGCACCATTTGTTGAAGATGCTTTCTTTTTTCCATTGTATATTTTTGACTTCTTTGTCAAAAATCAGTTGTTCATAGCTGTGTGAATTAATGTCAGAGTCTTCATTTCTATTCCATTGATACCAAGCTGCTTTTATTACTATAGCTCTGTAGTAGAGCTTGAAGTTGGGGATGGTGATGCCCCTGGAAGTTCTTTTAATGTATAAGATTGTTTTGGCAATCCTGGGGTTTTTGTTTTTCCATATGAAGTTGAGTATTATTTTTCAGAGGTCCTTGAAGAATTGTCTTGGGATTTTGATGGGGATTGCACTGAATCTCTAGATTGCTTTTAGTAAAATTGCCATTTTTACTATGTTGATCCTACCTATCCAAGAGCATGGGAGATATTTCCATTTTCTGGTATCTTCTTCAATTTTCTTCTTCAATAACTTAAAGGTCTTGTCACACAGGTCCTTCACTTGCTTGGTTAGAGTTATCTCAAGACATTTTATGTTATTTGCAGTTTTGTAAAGAGTGATGTTTCCCTAATTTCTTTTTCAGCCCATTTATTGTTTGTATATAGGAGGGCTATTGACTTTTTTGAGTTAAAATTATATCCTGCTACATTGCTGAAGGTGTTTATCAGCTGTAGGAATTCTCTGGTAAAATTTTTGAGGTCACTTATATATACTGTCATATCATCTGCAAATAACAAAGTTTGATTTCATTCCAATCTGTATCCCCTTGGTCTCCTTTTGTTGTCTTATTGCTCAGGCTATATTGATTGAGAGTTTTGCTGTGTATAGTAGTCTGGGTTGGCACTATGGCCTCTCAGTATCTGTATAATATTTGTCCAGGACCTTCTGGCACTCATAGTTTCCATTGAGAAGTTGAGTGCTATTCTGATGGGTCTGCCTTATAAGTTACTTGGCCTTTTTTCTTTATAGCTCTTAATATTCTTTTTTCATTCTGTAAGTTTTGTGGATTAGTTATTGTATGGTGAGCAGACTTTTGGGGGGATCTAATCTATCTGGTGTTCTCTAAGCTTCTTGTATCTTCATAGGCATTTCCTTCTTTAGGTTGGAAAAGTTTTCTTCTATGATTTTGTTGAATATATTTTCTGTGCCTTTGAGCTGGTATTCTTCTTCTATTTCTATTATTCTTAGGTTTGATCTTTTCATGGCATTCCAGATTTCCTGAATGTTTTATTATGACTTTTTCGGATGTAGTGTTTTCTTTGACTGTCATATCTATTTCCTCTATCAGATCTTCCACCTGAGATTTTTTTCTTCCACTTTTTGTATTCTGTTGTTGCATCTGTAGTTCCTGTTCATCTACTCAGATTTTCCATTTTAGCATTCCCTCAGTTTGTGTCTTCTTTGTTGCTTTTATTTCAATTTCTAAGGTGCTTTTTCTTAGAAAAAAAAATTTTTCTGTAAGGGATTTATTGATGTCTTCAGGGTTATTTTTTTTCTCTATTTTTTTAAGGGAGTTTTTTAAATTTTCTATTTAAGGGCTTATGTCATTCTCATAAAGTTATTTTAAGGTTTTTTTTCTTCTGCTTCTTTAACATTTGGATGTTTGGGTCTGGCTGTTGTAGAACTGCAAAGTTATGGTGGTGCCATATTGTTCATTTTGTTGTTGAATGTATTCTTGCACTGGCATCTAATCATCTCTTCTTCCAATCAGTGCAAGCTTTTGTCTCAGGGAGCTGATGTTAGTCCAGTCTAAGCTCTTGGTCCAATTGGAGCCAGCAGATTTTGTGTCTCAGGGGGCCACTGGGGTCATAGAGTGATGGGTGGGGGTGCGACTTATAGATTGCAGAGTCTGACAGACTGGGGTGTTAATGGGAATGCCTGCCTACAGGAGTCTTACCTGCTGGTCTATTTCAGGAGTTGACCTTGATGATCTTTGTGTCTTTCTGGCCTAACTGACTCGGTCATAAAGAAATTCACTAATCTATTGAATGAGACTCTTCTCTGTTCTACTGTCTGATGTCTCATCCCCCTGCCTCACCCTTGAGACATTCACATCTTGTTTAAAAATACTTACGAGCTATCCCGTGTCAGTATCTTTTATTATAGAATAACCACACACACACATGCACACACACACACACACACACACAAAACCCAGTGAATTTTTTTGAGACAGGGTCTCAATGTAACCTAGGCTGGCCTTGAATTTAATATGCAGCTGAGGGTAAACCTGACCCTTCTCCCTCTACCTCCCCATGCTAGGGTTATGTGCATGTGCTCGGGATCAAACCCAGGACCTCACACATATGAAGCAAAGCACATGCACAGCCCCGTTTAGTCACTTCCTAAGATTCTATGGGTTAATTGGCTTTATCTCACAATTTCTTCTGGATCATGGTCACAAATGCTTCTGAATTCTGCTGGGAGTTCAGCTGGGCAGAACACCCATGGAGAGTCACTCAGAAGATAAACATCTGGCGCTAGCTAGCCTTTGTCTGGGCCTCTGAGTTCTACTAATCATGACCTCAGTCCTCCAAAAACTAAACAGGCTTTCATGATGTAGCAGCTGGACTCCAAGAGAGCAGAAGTTATTTAAACATGGGATTCTGGTGATGCTGCCTCTGCCCCATTCTGTTGCCCAATGGCCATGAAGACACCACAGCTCCAAGGGAGGGAAATGGAACCCACCTGTCAATAGAGAAACATGCACAGCAAAGGGAGAAATAGTTGAGCCACTCGTGGTAGCTTATACCCAACCCCAGCATTGGGAGAATGAGGATGAGGACTGAGTTTAAGACCAACGTAGGCTTCATAGTGAGTTACAGGCCAACATGATTGCCAGAAGGAGGGCCTGTCTCAAACAAACACAAAGATAATTTCCCATTGAGATGGTTACAGTACTTACGTGTTTGTTGAAGGATTCACTCTCTTCCAAAACAATCACCAGCTTATTGGCTTTCCCAATACACAAACTTGACCACATGAATTTTTATATTCTCTCTCTCTCTCTCTCTCTCTCTCTCTCTCTCTCTCTCTCTCTCTTTGTGTGTGTGTGTGTGTGTGTGTGTGTGTGTGTGTGTGTGTGTCTTTATCCTGCACTAATTTCCCTTCCCCCAGCAGCCTTCTGCCTCTAATCTACAGATAGGTCTATAGATCCAGCCCTTTGCCTCATGGGCAACTGGGAGAACATCCTTAAAATCCACACTGACAGAGGGCTGGCGATGCAGCTAAGAAGTAGAACTCTTTCTTAGCATGTCCAAGGTCTGGCTTTCAGCACTGAAAAATAAATAAATAAAAAGGAAACATTTTTAAAAGAAAATGGCCTGTATTATATACTCATTTGATAATAAGTCTAAGGCCATTCTGTGCTACATAGACCCCTTTAAAAAAAACAAAACAAAACAATGTAGAGGCATATACCTATAATCCCAACACTCAGAGAACTGAGGCAAGAGGTCTGGAGTTAAAGCCAACTACTGTCTTGGAAAATAAACAAAAATCTTTTAAGATTCCTTGATGGGCTGTGTCTTCCTGTGCAGAGGCTAATTTAGAAATAAATCCCTGTTGCACACAGCTTGGGTGTTTCCCAGGAAGGCTCCAACATGCCTGCTGTATGGGAAGCTATGGGGGTTTTATCATCCTTTAGGGTTGAGTAGTTACTGTAACAAACCTTAAATTTTTAGCCTGACATGTTGGACTTTAATTCTTACGTCTCCGACAGCCCAGTGTATGTCCAAGTCAATGTGAGCATGAGGCTCAAAGGGGCATTCTAGGACTCAGGGTAGTGGCCTCTCCCTCCTCATGAGTCTTTGACCTCCAAGGCTTATAAAGGAGAAATAAACTGAGAATCTGTTTGCTTGTTTTGTGCAAGGTAGTTGTCGTTTTAAGGCCAAGTCTAGAAATTGCATGTCACTTCTTTTTGCATTTCATGGCCACAGCTTAGCCATGTGGCCAAATCTAATATGGAAAACCCTAAAATATGCTCCATCTGTGAACCTAGGAAAAAGAGGAAGCCATGATGACCCAACGGTCTGTCGCACCATAGATTGCACACTGAGTCTGTTGCACACAGTTTAGGATCTTCAGAACAGGCTCAGGATCTTCAGACTTGGCCTTTTAGGCTTGTGCACAGCGCCATCTGCTGCTCATAAAAAGGGACAGGCAGGGGATTAGAGGAATCGGAAAGTGGTGGTTGCTACTCTTAAATCTTAACTGGCTTGGTAACCACAGACATGCATACAGCATACAGCTTCTCTCTCTCTCTCTCTCTCTCTCTCTCTCTCTCTCTCTCTCTCTCTCTCTCTCTCTCTCTCTCTCTCTCTCTCCTCCCTCCCTCTCTCCTGATACATTAGAATTATTTAAAGAGAAACCTCAATTGAGAAAATGCCCCCATCAGACTGTCTGTAGACTAGTCTGTGGGAGCATTTTCTTGCTTAATTGATTGGTTGGACAGGCCCAGGCCACAGAAGAGTGCCATCTCAGGTCAGGCAGTCCTGGATGGTAAAAGAAAGAATGATGAACAGCCATAGGAAGTAAGCGAGTAAGCAGCACTCCTCTGCGGCTTCAGTTCCTGCCTCCAGGCTTCTGCCCACTTAAATTCCTGTCTTGATTTCCCTCAATAACGGACTGTTACCTGGATATACACAGCAAAAGAAATGCTTTCCTCTCCAAGTTGCTTTGCATCATGGTGCTTTATGACAGCAATAGAAACCCTAAGACACCAACAAACTACTGTGAGGATAGCAGGCAGGCATTGTTTGGTTGTTACTGGATCCCTCTGGTGATGAGTTTTGTTGATTTTTATTTGGTTTGTATTTTTTTAATCCAAATCCCCATGTTATGATTTCTGTATCTAAAACATCTGCCACTTAAGAGATTCTGAATTTGCATGCACTTATAAGTTAGAGAGCTAGGACTTTGCTAACTAATTGCAAGTTGGTGTGAGGGGAGAGTTACTGGCCTAGCTGATAAAATTCTATAATTAATCATCACCAATAGTTAATCAACTATTGAGTATCAGCTGTGAGTCAAAAAAATGCTCATTGCTGTACATGTATTCTATCAATTTGTATGTTCTAAACATTTGTACTCCCACAAAAAAAAGAAACACCATTGTGAGACTGTTAGGAGAAAGAGCCTCTGCCTTTCAAGATGATGAGGTTGTGAGTGTGGGTTCCTTTTGAATGGAATTAGTGTCTCAATAAGAGAGGCTCAGAGAAAGCTCCTTGCTCTTCACCTTGTGAAGGCACCATCAGCTCATCAAGCCTGCCAGTGACTTGATCCTGGGCTCCTCAGCCCCCAGAATTGTGAAAGATAAATTACTGTTATTGATAAGCCATCCGGACTATGGTATTTTGTTTCACACCCTCTCTGAAGAGTGCTATTGTTAGGCCACATTGCAGGACAGAGAACTAAGACCAACACTAGAACAATGAGAAATGGGGAAGAAGGAAAAGTGTGTAGGCAAGTCACTGACCATCAAAGTTAGGTGCTCTGCTCAGGTCCCAACATGCAGGCATACTGCTAGAACATAACCTTCCCAGTGTGTGGTGATAGCCTTAGCTAAGGCCCTCTCTATTCTCTCCACTAATTTCTCCTGTCATCTGGGTGTTGGCATCAAGATAACTTTGTAAGTCAAATATTGGAGGTGACAGGGCCTTCTTCAGTGTTGACCTTTGACTTTAAAAAGGGTAAATACGTTGTGTGTGTGTTTACATACACATGAGCCTACTTGTAGGAATGGATTTCTTCCTCCCATCATGTGAGTTCTGGGACCAAACACAAGTTGTCTGGCTTGGCGGCAAGTGTCCATTGAGTCATCTCACTAGCCCAACCTTTGATTTTTGAAATAGATCTGTACCCTAGTTTACACCCTACCTCATAACATCTACTCTGAGATCCAAAGTTACAGTCTAAGCTTTAATTACTGTGCCCAGAAGATCCATGAAACAAAAATGTCTTTGATCTGCAAGCTCCTTGCCCAAGAACAGATAGCTCCTGAAGTGCTGGAGGATATTGTTTATGGAAGATAACAAGCCATATGTTTTCACTCCCCCAAACAAGTTTGTTTGACCCATCTGCACTGGATGTGCCTGATCACATGTGGGCAGGAAATGCATCAGGATGTATGAATGCTTGCCCCTAATTAGACCTGATGGGAAATGCAGTGAATTATGCACTTTTCTTGTTAAACCCTTGCAAAACTTGATTTGGGTGCATTTTTCTGGAACTGGGTATGGACCTGGCCAGAGCCCATCCACCTGGTGAGTATTTAATTAAAGCTTGCTTCAAATTTGGCTTTAAATTATGGTAATGGTCTTATTCTTCACTGGTGGGGATTGTTACTACCCTGCGGTATTATACAGATGAGAAATGAATATTTATTGGCTGAGTCTCTCAAATCTGACACTTCTGTCCCACTAAAAGAGCAGAGTGGAGAACTTTCTACATCTATTTAAAATTCTGGAGCCAGTGTGGTGTGTGTGCTTGTAATCGCAGCTGAGGTGGGAGACTGGGGCAGGAGGAACTCAGGTTCAAAGACAGCTTGAGTTAAAGAATGAGACCATCTTTTAAAAGAAGTGACTGCCTCATGGGTGGTTATGAGGATAAAATGTGTTGAAACTTTAGGAAAATCAAACAATTAAAAATGAAAGGAAGTTATAGCACTCTCTAGGCGATTGAGAACCTTCCTCTTCATGAAGCAGAGAGCCCAAGTCCAGGGCCACTCAGTCCTATGTCTCCATAGAACTATCTTTACTTTGTGGGCTTTGGGTGAGTAAGAAATATTACAGACATTACTCCTACAAATTCCATAAATTCATTTCCTAAAAGGAGGCTAAGAATATTGTTTATTAGTCACTCAGCCTCATCTCAGATGATGTTCAGAAGTACTTATGTATGTTAATGTAATGGTATGGTCTTCACATAAGGAATACTTCTTTTGGCCATTTTTAACCTGGTGAGCAACCAGTCAGGGTTTTCTTTTTTCAAAGGTTGCTATGAAGCTGAGAGTCAACTGTGTGGCCTACTCATTGCATTCACATAGGACACCACTGTATGCTCTGGGTCTCAGGGTTTTACCATTGCCATAATGAAACATCATGACTAAAAGCAAATTCGGGAGGAAAGAGTTTATGTTGTGGAATATTTCCGTGCCTGTTTAGGCCTGAAATTTGGACCTTGCATGCAGCGGCTTTTTCCCTCAAAGAAATGAATCAGATGCTTAGATTAATTTTATACTGTTTGGCCTATGTCTCAAGCACATTACTAGCTAGCTCTTTCATCTTAATTCAACCCATTTCTAGTAATCTACCTTCCACGTGTCCCAGTCAGTGGCTCACCTGGATACCTTACATGGTTCTTTCTCAGGGGTCGGATGAAAACTGACTAACTCTGTCCTCCTTCTACCTGTCTCTCCTCTGATCCTCCACCCACTTCTACGGTGCTCCACACAGGCCAAAACAGCTCCGTTACTTACAGAGAACAGTCCCACTACAGGTTTATTTGGCTTATATGTCTTGATCACAGTCCATCACTGGAGAAAATCAGGACAGGAACTCAAGCAGGGCAAAAACCTGGAGCAGGAGCTGATGCAGAGACCATGGAGGGGTGCTCCTTACTGGCTTGCTCTCCTGGCTTGCTCAGTCTGCTTTCTTATAGAACCCAGACCACAAGGACACTCACCATGGGCTGGGCCCTCCTCCCCCATCAGTCACTAATTAAGAAAATGCCAGGACTGACACTTTTGAAACTCAGACCCATGTCCAGAGTGGAATCAGAGGTGAGCAGATTCCAGCTCCTGGGCTGCCCATCCAGAGAATCCCTCTCTGGGGTTGGGGTCATACCCAAGGTTCTGATCTCAGATTTTCACTAGCAGACAGGCCCTAGGCTTTGGCCCGGAGGGGCCTTCCCCAGCAACCCCTAACAGAAGGGAGCTCCCATGGTCAGGCACCGCCTCCAGGGTGAGCTGCATCATCATAGATAATCAGGCACCTTTGAAATGCAGAACCATGGCCAGAACAGAGTTAGAGATTATGCAGACCCCTTGCTCAGAGCAGACAGGAGACACAGAAGCCCTCTAACCACAACTGACTAGGAAATGACTAAGTGCGAACCACTGAAACAATGGATAGACACCAGTGCAAGAATACATATAACAATATAAAAAACAATAAGGCAACACCAGAAGAAACTGGTGGTTCTACAACACCAAGACCCGAACAGAGCAATGAAGGGGAAACAGAATAAAACAGCATCAAAAACACCTTTATGAAGATTATAGAAGCCTTAAAAGAGGATATAAAAAAATCTCTTAAAGAAATAGCAGAAAATACTAACAAAAAATTGGAAGAGATGAACAAATTCTTAAAAGAAAACCAAGAAAAGAAAAACTAAAAAATAAAAGAAACATTTCAGGAACTAAAAATTGAAATAGAAGAAATAAAAAACACAAAATGAGGCAAAGGTGGAAATAGAAAATCTGAAGAAAAGAGGTGGAACTACAGATACAAACATAACCAACAGAATCTAAGAGATGGAAGAGAGAATCTCTGGAATGGAAGACTCAGTAGTGGAAATAGATACATCAGTCAAAGAAAACACTAAAACCATAATATTTAAAGCCATAACACAAAATGTTCAGGAAATCTGGGACACCATGAAAAGACCATACATGATAATGATAGGAATAGAAGATGGAGAAGAATACCAGCTCAAAGGTACAGATAATGTATTCAATAAAAGCATAGAAAAAAACTTTCCCAACCTAAAGAAGGAAATTCCTATAAAAATACAAGAAGCTTACAGAACACCAAGTAGATTTGACCCCAAAAAAGTTTGCTTGCCACATAATAATCAAGCCACAAACATACAGAACAAAGGAAAAATTTTAAGAGCTACAAAAGAAAAGGGCCAACTTACCTATAAAGGCAGACCATTTAGAATAACACCTGACTTTTCAATGGAAACAATGAAAGCAAGAAGGTCCTGGTCAGAAGTTATACAGACACTAAAAGAACATGGCTAACCAACCTAGACTAATATACCCAGCAAAACTATCAATCACCAGGGCTGGAGAGATAACTCAGTGGTTAAGAGCACCGTCCGCTCTTCCAGAGGACCAGGGTTCAATTCCCAGCACCCACATGGCAGCTAACAACTGTCTGTAGTTCCAGTTCCAGGCAAACACCAAGGCAAATAAATAAATAAATAAAGTTAAAAAAACCTATCAATCACCATAGATGGAGTAAACAAAATATTTCATGACAAAATCAGATTTGAAACATACCTATCTACAAATCCAGCCCTTCAGAAAACATTAGAGGGAAAACTCCAACCTAAGGATCCCAGATACACCCATGAAACCACAAAGAATTGATAATCTCACAGAAGAAAAGCCCAAAGAAAGGAAATGCATACAAACTACCATCAAAAATAACAGGAAATAACAATCAGTGGTCACTAATATCCCTTAATACCAATGGACTCAATTCACCTATTAAAAGACACACATTAACACGATGGATACAAAAGCAGAAGCCATCCTTCTGCTGCATACAAGAAACACATCTCAGCCTTAAAGACAGACACAGGCTCACAGTAAAGGATTTGGAAAAGATTTTCCAATCATATGGCCCTAAGAAACAAGCTGGTGATGCCATCCTAATATCTAACAAAGTAGACTTCAAACTAAAATCAATTAAAAGACACCAGGATGGATATTACTTATTCATCTCAGGAAAAATTGATCAAGAGGAGATTTCAATCCTGAATATTTATGCCCCTAATATAAGGGCACCTATCTATGTAAAAGAAACACTACTAAAGCTTAAATCCCACATCAATTCTCACACCCTAATAGTGGGAGACTTCAATACCCCACTTTTACCCTTGAATAGGTCAACCAGACAAAGACTCAACAGAGAAATAAGGGGTCCAACAGAGGTTATGATGCAAATGGATTAAATAGATATTTACAGAAGCATCCACCCAAATGCAAAGGAATATACATATTTCTCAGCACCCCATTGAACTTTCTCTAAAATTGGCCATATAATTGGTCATAAAGGAAATATCAATAGATACAAAAATTGGAAATAATCCCTTGTATCATATCAGACCTCCAGGGCCTAAAGTTAAAGTTCAACAACATCAAAAATTACAGAAAGCCTACCAACTCATGGAAACTAAACATTACTCAACTGAACCACCTCTGTGTCAAGGAAGAAATTAAGAAAGAAATTAAAGTCTTCCTTAAATTTAACAAAAGTTAATCCACAGTGTACCCAAACATATGGGACACAATGAAAGCAGTCTTAAGAGGAAAATTCATAGCAATAGATACCTATATGAAAAACCTAGAGAAAACCTACACTAGAGAACTAACAGCACGGCTGAAAACCTTAGAACAATTAAAAATAAACTCAACCTAGAAGAAGTAGACAGGAAATAACCAAACTTAGAGCTGAAATCAATACAATTGAAGCAAAAAGAACAATACAAAGAATCAAAGAATTGAAGAGTTGGTTCTTTGAGAAAAGTCAACAAGATAGATAAACCCTTATCCAAAGTAACCAAAAAGCAGAGAGAGAGTATCTAAATCAACAAAATTAGAAATGAAAAGGGGGACATAACAACAGACCCCAAGAAATCCAGAGAATTATCAGGCCACACTTTGAAAATCTATACTCCACAAAAAATGGAAAACCTAGAAGAAATGGACAGCTTTCTCAACAGGTACCACTTACCAAAATTAAATCAAGATCAGATTAAATACCTAAACAGCTCTATAACCCTAAGGAAATTGGAGCTGTCATTAAAATCCTCCCAAGAAAAAAAAACCAGGTCCAGATGGTTTCAATGCAGAATTCTATCAGACATTCAAAGAAGAACTAATACCAATACTCCTCAAACTGTTTCATACAGTAGAAACTGAGGGAATGTTGCCAAATTCTTTTTATGAGGCCACAGTTATCCTAATACCCAAGCCACTCAAAGACGCAACAAAGAGAATAACAGACCAATTTCCCTCATGCATATTAATGCCAAAATTCTCAACAAAACTCTAGCAAACCATATACAACAACATATAAAAAATATTATCCACCACAATCAAGTAGGCTTCACCCCAGAAATGCAGGGATGGTTCAATATAGAAAAACCATAAATGTCATCCATCATATAAACAAACTGAAGAAAAAAAAACACATGATTATATCCTTCGACACTGAAAATGCCTTTGACAAAATCCAACACTCCTTTATGATAAAAGTCCTGGAGAGATCATGAATACAGGGAAAATATCTAAATAAAATAAAGACGACAAGCCTTTATTTACAAGAAGCCGACAGCCAACATCAAACTAAATGGAGAAATACTCAAAGCAATCCCACTCAAATCAGGAACTAGACAAGGATGAGACAAGGATGTCCTCTCTCCCCTTATCTATTCAATATATTTCTTGAAGTTTTAGCTAAAGCAATAAGAGAACACAAGGAGATTAAGGGGATACCAATTGTAAACAAAGAAGTGAAACTATCTCTGTTTGCAGATGATATGTTTGTATACATAAGTGATCCACAAAATTCTACCAGAGAACTTCTACAGCTGATAAACACTTTCTGCAATGTAGCTGGATACAAGAGTAACTCAAAGAAATAGGTATACATTAAAGATAAAAGGGCTGAAAAAGAAATAAGGGAAACATCACCTTTACAATAGCTGCAAATAGCATTAAATACCTTGAAGTAACTATAAGAAGTAACAGATCTATTTGACAAAATCTTTAAATCACTGAAGAAAGAAATTAAAGAGGATATCAGAAAATGGAAAGATCTCCCATGTTCCTGGATAGGGAGGATCAACATAGTAAAAATGGTAATCTTACCAAAAGCAATCTACAAATTAAATGCAATTCCCATCAAAATCACAACACAATTTTTTACAGACATTGAAAGAACAATACTCAATTTCATTTAGAATAACAGGAAAGCCAGGATTGCCAAAACAATTATGCTCAACAAAAGAACCTCAGGAGGCATCACCATGCCCAACTTCAAGTTATACTATAGAGCTACAGTAACAAAAACAGCCTGGTACTGGCATAAAAACAGACTTATGGATCAATGGAATTGAACTGAGGATCCTGACATTAACTCAAACTGAGGTCCAAAATATTCAATGGAAAAAAGATAGTATCTTTAACAAATGGTGTTGGCATAGCTGGATGGTAGTGTGTAGAAAAATGCAAATAGATCCAAACCTATCATCCTGCACAAAACTCAAATGCAAGTGGATCAAAGACCTCAATATAAGCCCAGCTACTCTGAACATGATAGAAAAGAAAGTGAGAAATACCCTCCAATGCATTGGCACAGGTGACTACTTCCTAAATATAACACCAGTAGCACAGACACTAAGAGCAACGATCAATAAGTGGGACCTCCTGAAACTGAGTACCTTCTGTAAAGCCAAGGACACAGTCCATAAGACAAAAATGACAGCCTACAGAATGGGAAAAGATTTTCATCAACCCTACAAGTGACAGAGGACTGATCTCTAAAATATATAGAGAACTCAAGAAACTAGAGCCCAAAACCTTGAATAACCTAATCAAAAAATGGGGTTCAGAACTAAAAACGGAATTCTCAGCAGAATTACAAATGGCTGAAAGGCACTTGAAAAAGTGCTCAACATCTTTAGCCATCAGAGAAATGCAAATCAAAACAGCTTTAAGATACCACCTTACACCTGTCAGAATGACTAAGATTGACACAGTTGACAGCCTATGCTGGAGAGGTTGTGGAGCAAGGGGAACACTCCTCCATTGCTGGTGGGAGTGTAAACTTGTTCAGCTACCCTGGAATGTAGTATGGCAGTTTCTCAGAAAACTGGGAATCAATTTCCCCAAGGATCCAGCTATACCACTACTGGGCATATATCCTAAAGAGGCACATTCACACATTAGCTCAACTATTATCATAGCAGTCTTATTCATAATAGCAAGAACCTGGAAACAACCTAGATGCCCCTCAACTGAGGAATGGATTAACAAACTGTGGTACATCTACACAATGGAGTACTACTCAGTGGTTAAAAAAAAAATGATATCCTAAAATTTGCAGGCAAATGGATGGAATTAGAGAATATCTTACTAAGTGAGGTATCATAAACCCAGAAGGATAAGCAGGGGATGTATTCACTCATTAGAGGAATTTAAACAAAAAGCAAAGCATACCCAAGCTGCAAACCACAACCACTGAACAGCTTGGGATCTAACGTATCTTGGACTGGCACCTTGGAGCCCATTCCCTCCAGAACACCTGACCCAGTCTTGATGTTAGGATGAGGAAAGCGGATTTGCCTGGAGTGGATGTTGAACTAAGCCACCTGGGGACCTTGGGACCTCCTGTCCTTGCTGGGGAGGAGATAAGGAGATGGGGAGAAGAGAGAGTGACTGGGAGGGATGGGAGGGGAAAGGGAGTTTGAACAAAGGTATACATGGATAAAAAAATGAGACTTGATTAAAAATAATAACTAATGTGTGTACGTGTACATGTTTATGCATGTGTGTACATGTATATGAAGATCAGAGTGTCTTTCTCAATTGCTCTCTATCTTGTTTATTGAGACAGGGTCTCTCACAGAACCTGGAGCTCATAGATTCTGCTAAGCTGGTTTACCAGAGAGTTCCAAGGAGCCTCCCGCTCTCAGCTCTCCCTCAACACCCACCTAATGCTGGCCTATAGGAATGCTACCACACGTGACTTTTAACGTACCAAACTCAGGATCTTTTGCTTGCACAGTAAGCATTTTATGGCCTGAGTCATCTCCCCAGCCCAGCATTGTCCCCAGCTTCAATACTTCTTTGTGTCCTTTCTCTTGCTGGTCTTGTGGTTTCAATGTGTACAATATGATTTTATATTACACATTCTTTACAAAGAGCATCAAATATTTTTTGTTACAAAAAAAGAAAGGAGAATTCTTTTCAGCCCTATTTTATATTAGATTTTCAGGTATAGTTCATGAATCTCTAGTCTACCTGTATATTTCATTAAAAAAGAATGGTCATGTCCTTGTGTGTCATTGATCTTAGAGTCTAGGCCATTAGAGTCTAGGCCACTCTAAATGGCTTACACGTATGAATGTGCATAGAGATGCATTCAGTCCTCATAATCCTTTCCTGGCTACTGACAAGGAAACTGAACCACTAAGTCTAAGTGGCTGCAGCAAAGACACAAAAGCAATAAAATGGATCTGAACTTAAAAACCCAACTACCAGACTCCAGAGTCTGTTCTGCCCACTGGACTACACCACCATTGTGAAGCATAGTAGAGACTCTAGAACACACTTGGTTAGATATTCTAGTGTGGCTGCTCTGTAGGATAGTGACAGGGAGGGAGTGGAGTCTGGAAAAAGACGACAAAACTCAAATTTCTTTTATATGATGTGATACTAAAAATCCTGATCGTCAACTTGATTGGACTAATTAACCCATAAGAGGTTAGTGAAGTCTGCCTCTGAGCCTGTCTGCCTCGGGTGTGTCTACAAGGGCATTTCTACAGACAGTCAGACTCTGAAGGTTCTGACCTATTAGAGAATGCAGTGAAAAGTGGAGGTGGGACCTGGTAGAGGGAAGAGGTTCCTGCAGGTCTGTAGTCTGCTAGTCAACTCTGCTTGTGTCCCTTTGCCTCAGTTTCCTTTGTTATCTATCCTGTGAACTATTTGCCACGCCTTCTTTGCCTTGGTAGAGACAACTCTGAAGCTGAGAGCCAAATTTGACCCTCTCTCTTTCCAGTTATTTCTTTCAGGCCTGTGGTCATAGGAACCAAACCAGAAAGATAACATCTAATAAAGTCGGCAAAACATTGGTATGTCTAGTCTCTGCAGCATAGGGCATGCTGGCACATTCTGAAACCCAGCCCTTGAAAAGTAGAAGCAGGGGGATCAAGAGTTCAAAGTCATCCTCTTGGCTGCATAGCAAGTCTTGAGGACTTCACTACATGGAACTCTATCTAAAAAAACTAGCACACACAAATCTACCAAAATAAGCAAATATATTCCTGCAGTGCTCTCTTTGTGTGTGTGTGTGTGTGTGTGTACAGCATTTATAAATATAAATATAAAAGTTAAAATAGGAAGTGATTTTTAATTACACTAATCCCTTGATCTCAAGCAGTCCTGATCATGGGCAATGGCTTTACCTGTTTAAATTCTTTGTGTGTCTTACTTTGTGTGTGAACTTTTAACATTTGGACATCACTGGACAAAACAGATATGATGCTCTGATAAAGATAGAAGAACAATAAGTTCACCCATCAGAGTCCCCTCCTAATAAAAAGCAGTGTGTTCTGTTTGTGTGTGGTTGTTTTGTCTGCTTGTATGGTTGTGCACCACCTGGGTGCCTGGTGTACATGGAAACCAGAAGGGAGTGTCAGAGGCTCTGAGATGGTTGGGAGCTACCATGTGGGTGCAGGAAATTAACCACAGAATCATCTACTGAGCCCTCCCCTGTACTTTGCTTTTCACTACTGACACCAAATGGACTCCTTTAATTTGAAAGAAAGACATGGGGCTAAAAAGATGTTTCAGCAGTTAGGGGCACCTACTGCTCTTGCAGAGGATCCAGGCTCCATTCCCAGCACCAGCATGGCAACTTGCAACCATTTATAATTCTAGTTCCAAGGAATGCCATGCTCTCTTTTGACCTGGGGGGGCAGGGGGCAGCAGGGCACACATATTGTGCATACATGCAAGCAAAATACTTATACATATAAAAAGAACTGTTTTTTAAAAAAAGCAAAGAAAAGTTGATTTGGCTGAGTCAGGCGTCTCATCCTTCATTTCCCCTTTGAAGGTTCTTAATGAGATTAGAGCTGTAATCCCTAGCCAGGCTTTGCAGCTCGGCTATCTTTAGTGTAGGCTCAAGGATATTAACCACGCTCCTGCTTCAGGAGTAAAATGGAAAGCTAATTCTTCTCTGTGGTCTCTAACTTACTGCTTACTGCTCATCAGTCAGCCCAGATGACATCCTTCTGCAGCCATAGATCAGCTACCCTAGCCTGTGTTCCCATGACTTCCTTCAAGTCTCTGCAGCATAGGGCATGCTGGCACATTCTAAAACCCAGCCCTTGAAAAGTAGAAGCAGGGGGATCAAGAGTTCAAAGTCATCCTCTCGGCTGCACAGCAAGTCTTGAGGCCTTCACTACATGGAACTCTATCTTAAAAAACTAGCACACACAAATCTACCAAAATAAGCAAATATATTCCTGCAATGCTCTCTTTGTGTGTGTGTGTGTGTGTGTGTGTGTGTGTGTGTATGGCATGCATGGTATGTATGTATGTCAGTACTATATATATTCAGTATTTCCATCTGACCTTGTAATTATATATAATTATTCACATTATATGTGATTGATATATACTCTATGTACATATATATGGTCAATATATATGCCATTGTGTGTGTGTCTGTGTGTGTGTGTATTCTGCCAGACAAAAATTGAGTCTTTCTTGTATTTACCATGTCTGGTGTCATTGAATACAATAATAGGGCATAGAAATGGGTGTTGAATTAATGAGTTCAAAGAAGAATGAACGAATAAACACTGAGTTTGAAGGCCTCCCCAAAGGGCCAACTCTGCCTTTGCTTAGGGTATTTTCTCTGGGAGGACTCTGGCTTGGCATAGTGCACACACTGTGATCTTAGGACTGTGGGATCTGGGAGAAGAAGATCAAGAGCTCTGGGCCAGGCTGGACAGACAAGGGAAAACCAGCTCTCTCTGGCTTCTGCAGCTTAGTCTCCTGAAGTTACTGCTTAAAATGTCCACTTCTCTCTAATCACAACGTCTAGGATTAGATCCTTTTACTTCTTTTTTGAGATGAAGGTCTCACAATATTACCTAGGCTGGTCAGCTCAGGCTGTCCTCCTGTCTGAGCTCCTGAGTGCCAGGATTCCAGGCATATACCACAGTGCCCACCTTGGAGTCTGCATCCTAACAAGGAGCCCAGGTGAGTCTTCAGGACACAAATTTGAGTGACTGATTTACCAGGGAAGCTTTTTATGGTTTGGAAAATTTTTTTAATTATTAGTTAGAAGAAACCAAGTAACCTTTCCCTCTTCCAGATCTTGTAACCACACCCAACCTGGTAACAATTGGTGATGCTGTCTGTGTAAGAAATCAGCTTTCCTGGCAGAAAGGCACTTTTAATTTGAGGGCAACTGGAGTGGTAGGGAAGGCTATTGTATTGTTTATGTCAGTGCTCTAAACACACTGCCTCCTGGAGGCTGTTGTCATTTTGAAATATCTCAGAGTAGGTGATATAGGACATTGAAATGTGTGTGTGTGTGTGTGTGTGTGTGTGTGTGTGTGTGTGTGTGCGCGTGTGCTGAGGATGGATCCCCCAAGCTTTATGAAGGGTAAGCACTCACTCTACCACTGAGCTATACCTTACCCCCAGCCCCCAGAAGAGGCATCTAAACTAGCCCTTGGGATCCTCAGCAGATGGCATTGTGTGGCATCCTATTCTCCACTTTGTCAGATGGCAACTTTTTTTCCTCTTCTGAGGCAAGGTCTCACTATGCCATCTAGACTGGCCTTGAACTCTTGACCTCCTGTCTCCCTTCTGAGTGCAGGACAATGCCTGACTCACAGACTTTATTTTAATGTGAGCATCTAAAAGCTTGACAGAGAGAATATGAGCTCACATGCTGGCCGAAGAAGAGTTTCCTTTCCCAGCTCACCTTCTCTAGCAGGCCCCCTGTGTAGCGGGGCCAGTCCCAGGCTCTGGGAAAACTAGATTTGTCTCTTGAAATGAATAATTCCACAGAATGGCTCCTGGATGAGCTAGATCCCCACCCCATCCCCATCTTCATTTACATAATATTCATTTGAAATGCTTAGAAGAAAAAAGTTTGAATCTTTTCTTTGGGACTTCTAATTAGCACTTTTCTATTAAGGCCTGGCCCTCAAACACACTTGAACATGCACGCACACACACACACACACACACACACACACACACACACACACTCACTCTCTCTCTGATGTTTTAATTTTTTTCACAAGCTCTTCTATATTATTATATGTCAGGACACAGTCTAAGAATGGCGTACTGTGAGAAGAATTCCAAGGGCTTGTAAGAAAGCAAGTTTTATGACCTGTTTCTTCCAGCTGCAGAATTGTTCTTGGAATGTCTTCATGCTCCCAGGTGCAGCAGATAGGAGTGAGTTCACTTCAGATCATCCATCACTATTGACTATTGTCCTAGGGGAAAACATGGCTTTGCCACATGTGGCTTATCCTTGTGAATGTAGACTTTACTCACATGTTTCTTCTTTAACCTCAGAATGCAAACTGATGCTCTGAACGAGGTTGGCCATTGCATGAGACTTTAGCCTCAGAGTGCAAACTGATGCTCTGAACGAGGTTGGCCATTGCTTGAGACTTTAGCCTCATTTTTAGGCTCCTCTTGCTCATGGTCCACTGCCTTAAAGTGGTAAACAATATATCATCATTTCCATCTCTCACCATTTTACTTTTCTCGAAAGATATCCATGCATATACTCACACATGGATCACATGGATATACACATTTATACACACATACATTCACACTCTTGTATATACATATATTTGTCACAATCAAATATATACACTCACACTTCCAATATGAATACACTTATGTATGGAACCACATACACCAACTTACATACTTTCAGACACTATATATAAATCCATAGACATACCTATTAACATACATTCACATATATATACACACATATACTCACACACTTGTACATGCATACACTCATATTCATCGCAATTATATACATGCGCTCACACATCCGATATGAATACACTCATGTATGTAACCACATACACCTACTCACATACACTCAGACACTATACATAAAAAGCTATAGACACACCTATTAACATATATTCACATATATTTACACATATATATGCACACATGAGCACACTCACACACATATATATACATGTGTAGACTCAAGACACATGAATAGACATACAGACACACAGACACACACACAATATATTACACTCATGGTAGTTCCCTCCGCCAGTCTGTATTGGGGTGCTGTTGTACTGAAGTATTTTCTGACCTCTGTTATAATTCCACAATACTAGCACATCCCAGGGAGGGAGGTCATTTCCTTGTCTGTTTTATTTTTTGATACATACGTCCTATTAAAATGGAACAAATTAAAAGGTCTTAAACTGACTATAAGTGCTTTTCTTAAATGCTGACCTTGCATAAGTGCATGGTGGGTTTTTCCAGAGAGGAATGCCTAGCTTGGCTGTCCCCAGTCTCTTGTCGCCATCTGCTGGACATAGGCAGCCTGAGCAAATCGGAGCTAAAGAGCCAGGGACCTATATGGAGTGATCAAACTGTTACCTGCTGAAACAAAGCTGGGTGTGGCTTTATCAAAAATCTGCAACTTCCTGTGCATGTCTCAAAGTTACCTCTTCCTATCCCTTCTGAATTTCACAAAACACCTTCTCTTTATAGCCTCCGCCAAGTCAGCTGGCACATCCCCAGCTGTGAGATGTATTTCTTTTGGCCTTGTGACTTTTGAATAGCATGGTGATCAGTACGGAATGTGGGAGATGATAAAACAGGTGATATGCAGCTGAGGGTAAACCTGAAGTCCAGATCCCTCTCTCTCCCAATTCTGGGGTTACATACATGTGCCACCTGGCTTACACATTGCTGGGATCAAACCAAGAGCTCATGCATACAAGGCAAACATTCTGCCACACACAGAGAGCTCTGTTTCACCACTTCTTAGGATTCTGTGGGTTAACTGGCCTTCGCTCACCAGTTAGTTCTTCTGGATCAGGTTCATAAATGGGGCTGGATTCTACTGGGGGCTCAGATGGACAGAACACCCATGGAGACTCAGAAAACAAACAGCTGGCACTAGCCTTTGCCTGGGCCTCTGAGTTCTCCTAATCATAACCTCTGTCCTCCACAAACTAAACAGGCTTTTTCATGATATGGCAGCTGGACTCCAAGAGAGCAGAAGTTATGAACAATGACGAAGCACACTTATATTGTTATCAGACATGCAGTGTCTAAGGGTTAAGGTCATACTGGAGAGAGAGCTTCCTTATGTAATCCCAGCCCTCCAGTAGCTGAGACAGGTAGTTTCAACACAAATACAGAAAATTCTAAATAAAAACTTCTGCCTGCCTCTAATATATGGAAGCTGTGGAAAACCAAAGAGAGAACACTGACAAAAGAAGAAGAAAAAGAAGAAGAAGAAGAAGAAGAAGAAGAAGAAGAAGAAGAAGAAGAAGAAGAAGAAGAAGAAGAAGAAGAAGAAAAGAAAAAGAAGAAGAAGAAGAAGAAGAAAAGAAAAAGAAGAAGGGAAGAAAGAGAAGAAGGGATGAAGAATTATTAACAGTGCTATGGGGAAGGGAGGGAAGTGGGAGTGTGTTCTTGCTTATACATCCTCCGAGAAACACCAGGGGATACTGAGGTTGGAGAAACACCAGCTGCTTCATGTGCCTTTTCAAATTTTTGAAGTTTCTTCAAATTAAGAAAAAAAGAAAGTCAGGCTGTAGGGATGGCTCAGAGGTTAAAAGCTAGGCTTTAGTATAAGAGTTCAGTTCCCAGAGCCCATGGCTGTCCCTCCAGCCATGAACTAGAAAAAAAAAAATCACTATGAGTGAGGTAACGCAGACCCAAAAAGACAAACATGGTATGTACTCACTTATAAGTGGATTTCAGACATAAAGAATAACCAGGCTACAATCCACAACCCCTGAGCTGCTAATTAACTAGGAGGAACCTAAGAGAGGCATCCATGGTCCCCCTGGGAAGGGGAACTAGAGATCTCCTGAGCAAATTGAGAGCATGTGTGGGAGGGGGCAAAGGGAGGTGGGGAAAGAACATGAGAGAATGAGATGGTTGAGTTCGGGGTAGGGACAGAGAGGGAGAACAATGAAAGAGTTACCTTAATGGAGGGAGCCATTGTGGGGTTAGAGAAAAACCTTGTCCTAGGGAAATGTCCAAGAGCATCCAGTTAGGACTCCAAGCAATGGTGGAGAGAGGGTGCCTAAACTGACCTTCCCCTATAATCAAATTGATGAGCACTCTAATCGTCAGTAAAGAACTTTTGTCCAGCAACTGTTGGAAGCAGATGCAGAGATCCACAACTGGACTGAGCTTCCAGTCCAGGCAAAGAGAGGGAGGAGAGACTATTTGAGCAAAGGGTCATGATCATGATGAGGAAACCCACAGAGACAGCTGACTCAAGCTATTGGGAGCTCACAGACTCTGAACTCACAGCTGGGAAACCTTCATGGAACTGAACTAGTCCCTCTGAATGTGGATGACAGCTGAACGTCGTGGGCAGTTTTGAGGGCCTCTGGCAATGGGACCAGAAATTATTTCTAATGCATGAACTGGCTTCATGGAGCCCATTCCCTACAGAGGAACACCTTGCTCAGCTTTGATACTGAGGGGAGGGGCTTGGTTCTACTTTAACTGGATATACCAGACTGCATAATTCACTCTGGAAGTCCTTACCCTCTTTGAAGAAAGAATGGAGGGATGGAGTGGAAGGAAGCTGGGGGATGACTGGGAAGAGGGGAGGAAGAGGAAACAGTGGAGGGTATGTTAAAAAAAAAACTTAAATAAAAAAATTGTCAAAAACAAAAGAAAACCAAAAAACCCACATACTTTACAGGAGTTGGAGGAGGAAGAGGAGGAGAAGAAAAGAAAAAAATTCTAGAGACATGACATTGTCTTGACACCTTGATACTCAAGGCATAGTTTAGATGTGATTAACATTCTGAGTGAAGCATGTGTCTTTCCATATTGTGGGCTGGTCCTTTGATTTGAAAGCCTTAAGAGTAAAGACCAATTTCTCAAGATAGGGGAAAATTTCTTTTCATCTAGATTGTATCAGAGAAACCTTGCCTCTGTTTCTTACCTGTGGAATTCCAAAATAAAGTTCCAGACTGCTGATCTCATGTAAACCTTAGACATCCCTGCCTCGTTCACATTCATCACATTCATTTTCTTGCTACCTCTCTCTCCCCATCTTCCTTCTATAGGTCTCATTTTTCTGGAGAACCTTGACTAACACATATGTACTATACATTATATTAGTAAACCATCATGTGTCATTAAGCTCCCTAAAAAGCTAGCTTTGGAGATAGGATTGCCCCCCAACTTGAGACCCAAACATCTGTCTTAGGGTTCCCTCCAAGATCTTAGTCCAGGAATGGACTATCTCAACCCCTGGCACTGTGAGAAATGAACAGAACAGCAAAACAACCCGAGAGTAGACATATCACGTCCTTGAGAAGAAACAAACAAATTGTTAGGGGGAAAACACTATGTCCCTGAACACAATGGGGAGATAAATTGTTCCCAGACATTTTCCTGAAACAAAAGACTCAGCTGCCATTTATCTCATAATATAAAATGCCCAACTGTGGTGGGAATGGCTAACTGAAAGTCTCACTCAGATGTCTGCCTGAGACCCTCCTGATGGGTCAGACCTTCCAAAAGACTATTTGGTTCCAGGGATCCCCAGTCAGTTCCAGATGGTTTAAGTATCTGACCTGCTGCTTACTGGTTTATTCTATTATCCTGCTTGTTATACCCTTTATCAGCTCCTTCAATGGAAACCAGAAACATGGCTGCTGAAAAAATGAAAGCATGGCTGGTCTGCTTCATTCTCCACTAAGAATAGACGTTGCTGTATATTCTGCCTCATTGATTCAAAGATCTTAATGTGCATCAGGATACAATGGAGTCATTGTCTCTGGGAGAACATTCCAGGACATCTGTCTATGCAAGACATTCTATAGTTATTCTTGTGATGGCTATTCTTTGCTATCAACTTGACTGCATCTGGAATTAACAAAATTCAAAATTGTAGGAAACACCTATGAAGGATTTTGCTTAATTTGAAATAGATAGATTCACTTCTAATCTGGATCTTTTTGGTAAGAAAACATTTACCTTTAATCCAGATCTTGAGGTGGAAAGACACACCTTCAATCTGTGTAAGGATTCCTGGCACACTACATGATAAACCCATGATAAACATGCTGCATCCGGAGGGCACGCATCTAGGCATCACTATGGAAATCTGTGCCCACCCGTTCTCTTAAAAGGAGATACCATGTGAAAATTGGTCTCTTTCTCTTCTGCTTCTCTCTCTTGTACTCGCCCAGCAACTCTCCTGAATAAACTCTAGTGTGGCATCTGGTAGTGTGTATCTATTTCACATGCAAAACCAACCATCTGGACCACATCTTCTGCTGGAAGCCTATGCAAGGATAGGGAAGAAGGAAGCTGAGACATCCAGCCTTATAGATTGAGCAACTACTGGATTCTTAAGCCTTCCATCCATAGGCAGCATTGTTGGATTAGCTGGACCACAACCTGTAATCCATTCTAATAAATACCTTTTCTTTATAGAGAGATTCATTCTATAAATTCTGTTATTCTAGAGAACCCTGACTAATACATTGCCCTCAGTTTGGAATTATCTGTTGTGCACTGTAATAGATTTACTAAACAGCTTTTTTTAAAAAAAAAAGATTTATTTATTTATTTGTTTGTTTATTATATATGCAGTGTTTGCCTACAGTCCAAAAGAGGGCACCATGTCTCATCATAGATGGTTGTGAGCCACCATGTGGTTGCTGGGAATTGAACTCAGGACCTCTGGAAGAACAGCCAGTGCTCTCAACCACTGAGCCATCTCTCCAGCCCCAGAACTTTTTAATCACTGAAATTTTATCAAAAAACAATATAATTTTTGCATATAGCCCAAAATGTGGACAGAAGTTACATTTCTTACAGAGAGAGAGAGAGAGAGAGAGAGAGAGAGAGAGAGAGAGAAAATATGCAGGAAACACTGAGTTTGATCACCAGCACCTCATAAACAGACCGTGATGTTGCACACCTGCAGTCACAGCCCTTGGGAGCCATAGAAGGAGGATCAGAAGTTCAAGGTCATCCTGGACTACACAGCAAGTTTAAGGGCAGCCCGGAATACATGATACCATATCAATGAACAACAGAGGTTCTAGAGGTTCTATTCAGACTTGGCTAAACACAGATATAATCAGAGCTCTTACACAGCAACATTTGAGGCACCCATGAATTGTTACAATGGTGACCACAAGGAAGCATGTAGATACACCAGTGTGAAACTCAAAAAAAAAGAGGTAAGCTGTAGTTCTGATGCTGAATGTCCCCAAAGATCCATGCTTTTAATGGTATAGGGCTTATAGCAGTGTGTGGTGACATGAATCTGTAATTCCAACACTTTGCTGAGGCAGAGAGATCTTAAGTTCAATGCAAACCTAAACTACATAGTAAAGTCCTGTTCAGAAAGAAAGAAAAGAGAAGGAGAGGAGAA
>PVIH01022008.1:0-28274 GCA_004025045.1 Sigmodon hispidus | reverse complement strand
TGCTGAGTAGTACTCCATTGTGTAGATGTACCATAGTTTGTTAATCCATTCTTCAGTTGAGGGACATCTAGGTTGTTTCCAGGTTCTTGCTATTACAAATAATGCTGCTATGAACATAGTTGAGCTAATACCTTTGGAGTATGACTGTGCATCTTTAGGGTATACACCCAGAAGTGGTATTGCTGGGTCCTTGGGGAGACTGATTCTCAGTTTTCTGAGAAACCGCCATACTGTTTTCCAAAGTGGCTGAACAACCTTACACTCCCACCAACAATGGAGGAGTGTTCCCCTTGCTCCACAACCTCTCCAGCATAGGCTGTCCTCTGTGTCTTTTATCTTAGCCAATCTAACAGGTGTCAGGTGGTATCTCAAAGTTGTTTTGATTTGCATTTCTCTGATGGCTAAAGATGATAAGCACCTCTTCAGGTGCCTTTCAGCCATTCATAGTTCTTCTGCTGAGAATTCCCTTTTTAGATCTGAACCTCATTTTTTGATTAGCCCAGACTACTTTTATTAAATATACAACATATCACCACACTCTGTTTTTAACAAAGAGTAATTTTACAGCCTTTTGCTAGAAATGATACTATACCCTGAGGCTATATTTTGCTTGTAGAACCTTTCATCATTTGGAATTGCTGGGAGAGGAGGGAGTATTTGAATCTAGCCAGCCATGACACCTTTTTATTTATTCTGCTTAAAGCAATAATTTCATTTTAATCTTATTTCTTAATTTTATCACATGTGGTAAATGAATACTCTACATTCAGTACTACAATATTCTTTAGCCAAATGCCCCAGGGAATTACATTTCTGCATTCTGTATTACTACTATAGCTATCTAGAGTTTTGGTTGAGCTGATATCCAAGGTGAATCATTAATACAGATTGCAGCTATTACTGGCTGTCAGTTAGAATCAAAATTGGGACCATTCTCTTAAAAATGGCTTCACATGTTGCTTGAGATGTATATGTCATAGTAGCTGGGATCCAAAGGGAATCTAGTAAAATCAAGCTCATTAGAAGACCCAGATGGAGGCCTGTCCCTTTCTGAGCAAATACAGAAGAAGAGAACATTGTGAGTGGGGAGCAGAAGGGAGGTGGGGGGGAATGAGTGGGAGGAAAGAAAGGAGGGGAGGCTGTGGTCAGAATGTAAAATAAATATATTAATTAATAGAAAGAAAGAGAGACCCAGCTGGGTGGTGGTGGCACATGTTTTAATCCTAGCACTCAGGAAGCAGAGGCAGGAGGATCCCTGTGAATTTGAGGCCAGCCTGGTCTACAGAGTGAGTTCCAAGACAGCCAGGACTAAGACTACACAAGGAATCCATTTCCCAAACAAATGACAAAAATCTCAAACAAACAATGTGACCCAAATGGAAACTGCAAAGATTTTTTTATTATATAATTTGATAAGCCTTCAAAGGTGACTTTTATTGAACATTATCTTTGAAAGAATGCTGCAATTCAGCCTATTTTTAAGGTGATTAGACTGTAAATATTGCCATGGAAATGATAAGAAGTTTACAGTACAACTAAGTATACACATTGAAGATATTGTTATGACAATCTTCAGAAAATAAAATCTGCCACATTGAGTAATTAAAGGATTGTCTATAGAGAGACTAAAATCTCCAATAATCATGACAGCAGTACTTTTTTGTCTTTGATGTTGTTTTGCTTTGTAGAAAACAGTACGGTACAAAAGTAAAACGTCTTCAAGAAAAGAGGCTCAGGCTAAGAAGAAAGCTACAATAAGTAGAGGTAACTAATAATATTTTTGAATATGATCCTGAAGGGTGGGAAGCTTTCGGATAAATTGTTAATCTTAGTCAAGTAGCGGTTATGTGGAGCATAAAGAACAATGATACATTTAACTCAGAAAATCACAAGAACCAACTCTGGAATTTGTCAAAAACAAAAAACTGGACCTTTTTTGATCGGGAAGTGGCATGGACTTGTTGAGTAGCAGAATTATCTAATGAATCAATGCAGTTTGTAGAGATTCCTTAGAATAAGAATGATATCCACTGTAATTCAGGAAACCACTGTCTTTGAGTATTAATTATCACAAAATGTTGTTTTAAAAGAGTAATCATTTGCTGGTTCCAGCTCTATCTGGAAAGTGTCCTACAGTGGTGTACCATGTTGTAGTGTTTTAATTAATCTGTTTGAAGTTGTTTATAGTTATAACCTATCTATGTTCTATGTATTCAGCATGCTGCCCCATACATCTTGGAAATCTTACCTGATACTACACTTGATCTCAGCCCAAAGGCCAAAAGGTGATTAGAAATCTTATTTACAAAGAGAGCTAAACCTCTCTGTTTTCTATCTTGTCATGCAAAGATATCTTCCTCGATTCTTACTTGGCTTTTCTTTTTTTAAAAAAAAAAAACCTTTATTTTATTTATTTAATTAATTGCCTTGGTGTTTGCCTGGAACTGGAACTACAGACAGTTGTGAGCTGCCATGTGGGTGCTGGAAATCAAACCCGGGTCCTCTGGAAGAGCAGACGGTGCTCTTAACCGCTGAGCCATCTCTCCAGCCCCCTTACTTGGCTTTTCTAAACATGGGTTCATCTCTTACACTTTTTATCATCTAGAGTAGACTTTGTAACAACTTTATATAAATCTAATTCAGCATTGTAGATATTCCAGCTTTAAAAAGCAAGAAATACTCTCAAATTGGCATTACCTGTTTTCTTTCTAAAGCTCTCAGGGCCATGTCATTGGTTTGCTTTGGGGAAGAACAGGAGATTGATTTTGTCCCGAATCTTCTTGGTCTTTACCCCATAGATGATTGGGTTAATGGCAGGAGGGATAGCTACATAGAGGTTGGCAAACAGTATATGGAAAGAGTAGGAGATGTTGTGACCAAAACGATGGGCAAGTACTGAGAATATTGCTGGTGTGTAGAATATAAGAATGACACAAACATGGGAACCACATGTGCTAAGGGCTTTCTGGCGGGCATCCCAGGAGGGAAGTTTAAAGACAGCACAGAGAATAACAGTGTAGGAAATGCCAATCAGGATCAGATCTGACATGACAGTCATTATAGGTACTGCAAAGCCATACCAGATATTTATAGAGATGTCAGCACAAGCCAGACGAGCAATGCCTATGTGCTCACAGTACGTGTGGGGAACAGTGAGCGCTCTGCAGAAAGGCAGTCGCTTTAACAGGAACACACATGGAAAGATAATACAAAAGCTCCTGCTGACAATTGTCACCACAATCTTATTAATAATCTGATGAGTGAGGATGGTGCTATATCTTAGAGGGAAGCAGATAGCAACATACCGATCAAATGCCATAGCCAGCAGGATAGCAGAATCCATGGCAAAGCTGAAGTGAAGGAAAAACATCTGAGTAAGACATGCGGGAAATGTGATCTGCTGAGGACCCAGACAAAAGATGCTGAAGGTTTTGGGAACACATGTATTACATAGGATGAGATCTGTAGCAGCCAGCATGGAGAGGAAAAAGAACATGGGCTCATGCAGACTGCGCTCCATAAAAATGAGATAGAGAAGAATGCTGTTGCCTGCAAAGGCCACAAGGTACATAATGAACAAGGGAATCCCAATCCAGATGTGGAAATGCTCCAGTCCTGGGATTCCCAGAAGGATGAAAAAACTTGGATTGAAGCTGCTGAGGTTGACTGTGGCCATTATGGGCATGGGTTAAATGACTGCCATAAACTGAAAACAAAAAGGCCATGACAGTTACAGTGTTGCACATAAACTTCCCCAACACATTTTCCTTTCAGAAATCATCAATTTATTGCTCTTTTATTCTCTTTTCATAAACCTTTGCTAAACTTTTAGTCACTTAGCATGCATCATTGAAATGTTTTCCCAGAGATCTAAGTCATATAGCTGAATTCATATTCATAGCAAGTAACCCAGTAAAGTTTCCTTGTGAAATTTGTACATGAAATAATACCACACAAAGAATGAACTAGGTAGCTTGCACCTAGTGGTAGCACACTTGTCAAGCATGTATAAGGTCCTATGTTCAATCCCACAAATTTTGTAGTATAAAAGAAGATTACACATAAGGCAGAGATCCATTTAATTATTCACTTGCTAATCAAGGCTTTACAAAGACAGGCTTGTGTCTGAAACCTAAGTAGACCATACGGTCCCTTGTTCCTCTCTGCTTCTCTGTGCCATACCTTCTGTGTCGACCCTGGTTTCCATCACTTGTGTAGAAAATAAAGAAGTCTGCTAACCTTCCTCCATCAAACTTTAGATGTCAGGGGCTTATTCTGCTCTTCAGACATTCCTACACCGGAGTCTATTCAAGAGAAGACAGAGTTTGACAAGCAACTATGCCGGGTTTGTCTCAGGAGAAAAGACAGAGGCCACCCCTTACCAGCAACAACTGCAAATTCCAGCAGGAAATACTCAGGCTCCTGGAAACCCTGGGCACGCTGCTCTTGTGCTTGTCTAACCCTTTAAATGAGTCTTTCTAGTCTGACTTCATGGAAACAGCAAGTTTATCCTTTAAAACCCTTATATTTTTGTGATCTGATATACCACACAACCCCTTTGCTCTCATCTCAATACCACTTATTTTTAATTATTTCTATTTTTTTCTCCTGTGAGTGTTAGAATTCTACAGTATTCTGTCCTTATCCATTGTTTATGCAAACGGCACCAAAGTGATGCCCACTAATGATGTGACCGCTAACTCAGCTCCTATCATGAACATTCTGAAAATTCTGATTATAATTACACTTGTCCCACCTTGATTCTAGAATTAGGTATTCTCTGCCTGCCCTCTTCATTCAAACTACATTATAGGTCTTGTTAACGATCCAGCCCCATTCTTATTGGGATGTTTTCCAAGTCAAAGACTGTTCGACATTATCGGTTTTTACATCTCTTCACACAATCTTAATCATATCTCCTTTACACACAGAACCCTCCTCACCTCTAAATGATTATAACATTGCAAGTATTCACTCTGAGTATCTATATAATCCTACACTAATTCTACACATCATACACTCTTGCCAAGACTTTTGCTTCCTAATGTAAATGCATTTGTTTTTCTTTTGCAATTAAAAGCTTGAAAAAGATCTAAAAAAATTTTTCAGAAAATAAAAATATATATTTTCAAAAATATATCCCAATTTCTTCCCTGTAATTTACTTGTCATAAAAGCTGACTGTGGAAGTAGAAGCTTACTGTTTCTGGAGACAAAGTGTGAACTAAGATTGTTCTTACCCAACCACAGAATGAATAGAAAAGGCTGAAAGCTTATCACTCCCAGAAAGGAAGATAGAGCATTTTGCATCAAATTCCACAATATAAGTCAGCTGTTTCAAGAGTGTATTGATGAGAACATCATTTTTAAAAGTTAAATGAGAAACAAAATTTTGACTTTTAACTTTTATATACATATATGCTTAAATGTATCTGGTGTCATATATGTGTACTTTGTTTTAAAAAGAAGCATTTGCTGGGCATGATGTCTTACTCATTTTTAGCCCAGCACCCAAAAGGAAAGGCAGGCATGTAAATTCCAGGCCAGCTTGATCCACATAAGAAGTAAAAGACATTTTTTTCTGTGCAATTGAAATGATACATCTAAGTAGGAATCAAAAGTAAGAGCCATCAAGAAGGCTCCGCAGTACTTGCATTTGCTTGCTACTACCTGACTACCCGAGTTCCATCCCCATGGCCCACTTATTTGAAGGAGAAAATTGACTCCGTAAGTTGTCTTCCAGCCTTCACATGTCTTGTGGTGCATGCACACACACAAAATTAATGTAATAAAATTTTTGCAAATAAAAAGTTTGACAAATGGAGGAAAGACTTTATAATACTAGTATTTTACAGCAACGCTAATGTTTTAACAACTGAAGTAAAACTGGAGCTACTCATAAATAATATATAAATTAACAGATATTATTCATGAATACTCAGGTGTAAATTGGCCAACTTATGCAAAACAAATAGAAAAGATTCTCGTAAATTATCTTCTCCCAAGTAACGCCTTATTCAGACAGTTTAGTTAAGACTGGTTTACCTTTGTTTTGTTTTCTTTTCCTGGTGCTAGGAACTGAACCCAGAGCTTCACACATAATCTGTAAGTATCCTACAAATTACATTCCCAAGTCTATTTTTTTTTAATGTCTAAAGAAGAAAAAACACAAGGAATGCATAGCTTAGCTGAGTATTGGGCCTACAGAAGCCTAAAGTCTCCTTGCTACTTTAAAGGCTACTATAAGCATTTTGTGAGAACCTGGGCATTCAGTCAGCCAGTCACTCAAATAGAGATCTCTGGGAGCTGGGAATATAGCTGGGTGTGCTCAGTGCTTGCCTAACACACACAGATCCTGGGTTCAATGTCCAGCTTCTTTTTCTTTATTTTCTTGAGTCAATATATCTCCACATGGACTAGACCACAATTAAAATCTATAAGAAGTAGATTTTTAAATGTTGTAATGAGGTATAATTACTGTAATGGGAGATTAATTTATAAGATGTAAGAAGAAGATAAACAGTAGAACTTCTCAGTCCTTAGGAGGCAGATGGAATGAGTAACATCAAGGTGTTGACAATAAAAAGCTCAGTGCTATGAACTTCAAGCCAGGTTTTCACTTATTAATTTATTTTTATTATTTATAGGTCCCACTTTATATTTTAGCTTTAGAAAGTAATTTTGATAGTTATTAAAAGCATGCTCACTTGTTTGCTACCTGCCAAAGATAAAAAATCTCATGTTAAACTGAAGATAGATTTTTTGAACATATGAATTATTTTCACATTCTTAGCTCACTTGTGAGTGTCCCTTCTGCAATATCCAGTAAAAAAAAATCTATAAATCTTACCAGATCCTAAGTGTGACTGATCTCTTTGTAGATATGAAGTACCTAGGTAACACTCTAAAGACTGCCAATGACTCCCTTTGCCCAGACAAAGGACTGCATTAACTATCATTAACTAATGACAATACTAGGTGAGACTATCAATGAGAAAAGTTCATATGGCCCTTCTCCACATCACAAGTGAGATAACCAGTTTCCGGTGTCACTCCAACTGAAAACTCTGCTCTTTTGTGTGATCTGCTCAAATGTCACACTTTTGATAAAAACTTGTATTTATTAGTGTTGCCACCAAATTTCCTCATCATATGAAAGTTGGAAAATATTTCCAGGCATTCATAATTATCAGGTCAGAATGCTGATTACACTATCTTATTTTGTTTATTGGGGTTTTCTCATTTAAGAATCTATAAATCTTAAGAAGGAATAAATCACGGTACTTTTAATTATATCCTTAATGTAGTGTTTAATGTAGTCTCACTAAATGTGTATATTATGAATGTGTGAAGGGGCTCTTGACACCCCACAGTAATTAATTTGATCAGTCAATAACAATCAATTAATTTTGTTTTGAATAAAAATTAATCTTGTTCCTAATTATGAGAGTCACCTATCTCTCCCCATCAGTCTTGGATCACAACATCCCATCACAATAGAACAAGACAGTCATTTTACCTCTAGAAATTGCAAGATTTGGAAGAGCATGAACATTAGCATCCCATATTTAAATAATCCTAAACTGGAGGAGGAGTACTTACAAGGAGCCCACCATTAAGGTATAGAGCCACTATGCCTTACTAACAGATAATCTAAAAAATGATACATCTAGATTTAGAGAATTAGCACCTTCTCCAATCACCTTAAAATTCCTAAGGTTCTAAGGCCCATTCCAGAAATCAACTTAGCATTAAGTATGCATGCTACTCCATGATGTCCAGAGAAGGTGGATATTTTGCTACTTGTACCCATCACCACCAAAAGAATGTGTTCACAAATACAAACCTCTGCTTATATAAAATGACCTGTAAGGCTCCAAGGTGGTCTTTCAGACTCTAATCTCCAGATGGCTGGCTGCAGTCTGGTATGATCAGGCAAAAATATATTATGAATACATATTGTCTTGGATGGTTCATATTTTCTTGGGGTTAGTATGTTTGCCATCCTAAAAAGCCTAGAAATGCCTTGAGGAGAGTATTGGGATTCACTCAGATGTAGAATGATAGGCACTCTTCCTTTACATCATTGTCTTATGTGGAGGTATGTTATAAAAATATAATCAAAGTTCTGATCTTGCTCCTTCTATTTTATAGAGCCCATCTTTGCCACAGCTCCTGCACTTCACTCTGCCAGACTTATTTCTTGTCAGAACTACCAGTTTTAGTTCCTCAAAGAGTTCTGTCTTACTTCCCACAAGTTTATACCTTGGATGTCTGATCCTTTTGCAAAAGCAGAGTTTGAACCAGAGACTTCAAAGACACAGCAAGGAAAAGGCAGACCAAAAAACAGAAGAAGCAGCCTCAAAGTCAGAGAAGTGATACCTGAAAACAGCAGTAGCATATAGAGGATCATGCTCACAGCAGTGAGGAGCCAATGCAGAGCCTAAGGATGGAGTGTTGATAAACATTCCTTCTCTTCTCCAGGGATCGTGAACTAGTAGGAAGAGAGAGTCTCAAAGCCTGGGAGACTTAGATACCAATCTCCCAAGTTAGCCTAGGACATGAGTAAATATCTAATTAAATTAACACCTTGACAGCATAAGAACCTATGTCATAAATTCATGTCAGTAGAAGTTTGTGCGGTGTACAGTAAAAAAATAGAATGCCTTTTCTTTTTCCTTTCCAAGATCTATGGACAGAATTTTTTATAGTAGGGTTGAATTAAGTAAAGAAAATTATTTTTCAAAAAAAATAACTAATTTAATGTTCACATAATGGAGGAGAATTAAAACAAACAAACAAAAGAAACAAAAAAAAAAACAAAGACCTCAAGAGCCAAGAATTGTTGTGCGTTATTATTTTAGGCTTAGTTTTTTTAAATATAGCCCGTCATTTCTGATAGTAAATTAAATATTTTAACAAAGCCTGCTTTGCTCAGATTCTTACTGACCTCTTTGTGTAGTAGTAATTTTTCTTAAGTAGGAGATATCACACTTCTAGAATGTGGCTTTTCTGATATGCTTTCAGACAAGATCCAGCATGACCGCTTTAGGTTCTGGACTTGCTCTGGACTAGACTTCTAGTTTCCATTGTCTGCTTTAAAGACTCATTCTATCTTCCATGGCATGCTTCTGGGAAATAAGCAGAGGACAGAGAATGAGAAAGGAAGGAAGTCAGAAGAAACATTTCACTTTCTGAAGCCTTTCTCATTTCCTTCAATTCAAAGTAGTTGCATACCAAGGAACTGCACTCTGGGGTATCATGTCTGAGAATAGGGCTGTGTGCTTGATGCAGAAGTTCCATAGAGTATCAGAACTACTAAACCCTCAGTCCTAGTCAGAATTTCTTAAACCTTTTATTTGTGCAATCTTCTGCAAAATCCATGTGTGTAAACAATTTTATCAAGAATGGCCATTAAATACAATTGAAATGTAACAAACCCTCTTGGAAACTTAAGTTACAAAACTTCAGAGACATTTCTGCCATTGGCTGCCATCATTGTAAGTTTGAGGTAGCCTGCCTGTATTTCCAGACTTCAGCACCCACTCATTGTCCCTGTGCACTGAGTCAACACTAATTTTGGTTGAGCCCGTTACTCCTCTTATAGGGTATTAATCTATTTGTGTGGGGTAAACCTCTAGTACAGATAAAATTAAAGTTCAAAAGCCATAGATGCCTAGTCCCTGAGTTTAGTTTAGCCCTTCCAACAGGGAAATCTTTCACATAACCTCTCAACAATCTAACAAGGAAATCTACTTTTGAAGTCCAGAGCTGGAATTCAGTTCTTGCTCTGATCTACCCTTCCTCAGTTCTTCAAGGCAATGTAATCAGTTTTCACATATGTGAAAAGGCAAAGATGGAAATGTTTAAAGACAAGTTCTAGAGTCAGACATGGTGACACACAACTATAATCCTGGCAAAGGAGCCTGAGACAGGAAGACTATAAGTTCAAGACCAGCTTGAGCTACTTACAGAGTTCAAACATAGTCTGAACTATATGCCAATACTTTGTCTCAAAGACTACACTAAATAAATAAATATTAAAAATAAAGAGAAGTGGTGGGAAGGGGAAGGGACCATGAATAAGGATATACAAGGATAGAAAGTGTGACTTCTTTGTTAATAATAATAATAATAATAATAATAATAAAAGAAAAAAATAAAGAGAAGCTCAGAGTATTTTATGTGGCAACAATTATCATCTTTCTACAGGGAGAGGGAGAGGGTCTCTCTGTAGGAGTAGTCTCTAAGTTTTCTGACTGTAAACTGACTAATTAGTGCAGGCAGAGTATTTTCATGAAACATGGAATTTGCTCATTAGCCAAAGTAATTTGGGTGGACATGTAAGACAAACACTTACTGAATGTTCACTGCATAACAGATACATTGAAAATGATGGAGTGAATAGTATAAAGACATATGTTTAACCAATCTATCTCAATGCAGCATTGAATCTTAAAAGTCAGTGCACTCATAATCATTTCACTGAAGTTGTAGTAAGTTCTAAATGTGAAAACCCAGTTGCCATGAGAATGCCTAAAAGATACAGTGATCCAGGGCACACAATCCAGGGCAATAGAAATATCAGAGAAAAAAAAAGCCTAAGTGAAGCTTAAGTAGGAGTGTCCAGGAGAAAATATAGAGAGAAGGCAAAGAAGAAATTATGTAAATTTCAAGAACTAAAACAAGGCAAGTGTGGTGAGATCTATTGTTTTAATTAATTAATAATACTATCAAGCTGCTTCATGAGATTGTTTTAAGAAAAAAAAAAAGGAAAAAAAAACCTAGGGGGGAAAAAAGACTTTAAAACTCTAGGAATATTTTTAAATAATTATGTAGAAAAGGCAGGTGAGTTTAGAACATAAAATAAAATAGATTACTAATGCACTACAGGATTAGAAAAGAAAGAATGTTAGCAACTCCAATTAAAAGCAGCATGTCACATATGAGCATCCATAAGTCAGAAGACAACTCTTTTTCCACCATGTAATTCAAGGATTGAAATCAGGTACTCAGGCTTGGTGTGAGATATCAGTCAGAGAACTACTGGAGCATCTCACTGGTACAAATTTGAAAGATTTTAACAGTGGTCTAATAAAGCAGCCACCACCAGTCTCTTGTGAACTTCTAAAGGGTATTGGATAAAATGAGAAAAATGACAAACACCAGTTCTAACGTCATTCCAGGTTTACTTTATACCATTGAATATTCAGTATGTTCATCATGACTAAACATGTATGACTTTGTTTCCCCTGCAGATCCTAGAATTTATTCTCGGATTTAAAAAAAATAAATAAATAAAAACAGGTTTATGCATATCTTCTACCCAACAGGTACTAGCCCATGTCAGATGTGCATTGCATTGGCAAATTATCATATGCTATTTTAGTTCACTGAGAAGTGGATCCGAAAGTGGGCTTACCCCACCTCCCATTTTTTCAAGAGTATATTTGTCTCAAAGTGTCCTCTAAGATCATTCTAACTCTGTGACAGGAAGAAAAGACAACAGTGAAACATTCCAAGAGAAAAATAGTGTACCCTTCGAGGAAGAATATTCTATAGTGGTATCAACAACTACAGACTCACAGTTGAGAATGAGAGACCCAGAAGTCTTTTATAATAACCTCTCTCCCTCATCCCACATCACTCCACCCCATGAAAAAAAGCATTAGACAAAAAAAAATCATTGAAAAAAACTTTCAAAATTGTATCAGGGATGCTGAAATGTAGGTCTTCCCAGTTGATAACTTCTGGTGGGGTTAAGGGTGAGGAAGGACTCAGTTATTTTTTTAAAAGATTTATTTATTTATTTATTATACATTATACAGAAGAGGGCACCAGATGTCATCATAGATGGTTGTGAGCCACCATGTGGTTGCTGGGAGTTGAACTCAGGACCTCTGGAAGAACAGCCAGTGCTCTTCACCTCTGAGCCATCTCTCCAGTCCTTGGACTCAGTTTTCTTTAAAGGTCTGCCCACTGGGAATTTGCCCATGCTCTAGTGAGCATATGAGTAACACAAATTGGACATGGTACTTTTTTTTCTTCTGTTTTCTTTTTCTTCTTTTGTTTTTAGGAAAGTCACCAGGGTAGACAGTGGACCTGAGGACCAGGAAGTGAATGTGATTAGAGTGGATTATGTGAAAATTCCAAATAATCAATAAAAATATTACATTAAAATTTTAAAATAATGTGTCCTCTGAGAAAATCTAGAAATCATTTTCCACAGAGGTTACTACTGTTTACACTGAGGGATAGATTTGCCTGTGTTGGGGAAGAGAAGCAGGATTAGCAGGAGGAAGCCCATCCTTAGAGAAAAATGTCAGGCAGAACTTGCACTGACCCCATATTTCTAGTCAGTCTCTATAAAAATGTGTGCAAGTCCCAGATTTGGGGATGTTAATTTCTAATGCTGTTTGTCATTTTCTTTGAAAGCCTTGTCAGAGAGTGTTAGTTTTTTGCTCATGGGAGATACACGTTTTTGCTGGTGCCATTTACTGTAATCAAAAAGAAGGGATGCACTTCTTATAAACAGAGGTTCTGGAAATGCAGTGCATAGAATTTAGTACTTATAAAAAAGTGGGATCTCATTTTCTACATCAGTTTTGAAGAAATAAATTTTGAAGATTGTTTAACCTATGTCTGTGTGAATTCACAAAATTATTACATAAGTTGTTCAGAGTTCAGAATTACAGAAACCCTTGCAGGCATACTATTTCTGTTAATATATTTTATAATCTTTACAACACTTTCTTCTCATCTGTTAACTAAATTAACTGGCATTACTCTTTCAAAATTATTTTAATTAAATGTAGTACTACTAGAAAGTCATAATAAGTCCCAAAAAGTTGATTTTCCTTCAAGCATGCAATTAAGAAAATTGGAAACAAAATGAACAATTCTATTTCATTCAATAAGGAAAGAGTGAAAAGGAATTAAGGAGGGATGATTGTGTTTTATATTTACTTTTTAAACAAGAAGAGGAAACAAGAAAAACGATAGTCTGAAGAAGTGAAAGCAAAAATAATTTGTAATTATAATAGAAAGAATGAAAATTAATAGGTATTGACAAAAAAAAAAAGGGAACGTACACTACCCTTCATTCAAAAGCTGTGAAACACAAGCAAGTTAGGAAATGCAAGTCTTCCAAAAGTCTTTCAGGAAGAAATGCAAACTTCAATTGTGGTCTTGCTCATTAGCATGGGAATCATCAACTTCATCCACCAAAGTGTACAGCAAATAAATCAAGAGAAGCATTGATGTTTCCAGAGGGTTGATAGTTCTCTGCCCGTTCCTTTTCAAATGTTCTTCATATACGGATAAAATGATATTTTTAAATAGCTACAAGATAAAAGGCTCACCAAACCCAGGTTGCTTAACTTTAGTTTACAGTGCCTACACATTGTGCTTTCCCAAAGAGAAGAAAAGAAGGAATTTGTCCCAGAACTGCTTGGTCTTCACTCCATAAACAACTGGATTTAGAGCAGGAGGAATGGCCACATAGAAGTTGGCAAATAAGATGAGAATATTACGAGGGACACTGTGCCCAAAACGATGAGCCAGGATGGAGAAGAAGGCAGGTGTGTAGAACATAAGAATGACACAAACATGGGAACCACATGTGCCCAGGGCCTTTTGACGGGCACCATGAGAGGAGAGCAGAAAAACTGCCCTGAGGATGAAGATGTAAGAGACAGCGATCAAGATGACATCTGAGATGACAATCATAATAAGAACTGAAAACCCATACCAGATGTTGATAGAGATGTCTGCAGAGGAAAGCCTGGCAACGCCTATATGTTCACAGTATGTGTGAGGGATAACACGTGTCTTGCAAAATGGCAGCCTCTTCAGCAAGAAAACAGCTGGCAGGATGACTGAGATGCTCCTTACAACAATGCTCACCATAATCTTGACAATCACCTGTGGAGTCAGGATGGTGCTGTACCTCAAGGGCAAGCAGATAGCCACATAGCGATCAAATGCCATGGCTAATAGGATAGCCGAGTCTACTATAGAGCTCAAGTGCACAAAAAACATCTGAGTGAGACAACCAGAGAAGGTAATTTCTTGAGAGTCAAACCAGAGGTTACTGAGCAGTTTGGGCACTGTGGCAGTGGACAAGATGAGGTCTGTGCTGGCCAGCATGGACAGGAATATAAACATGGGCTCATGGAGGCTCTGCTCCACAGCGATCAGGTAGAGGAGGATGCAGTTGCCTACAATAGCCACAACATAGATGGCACAGAAGGGCATCCCGATCCACATGTGGAACTTTTCCAAGCCAGGTATCCCAACAAGGATGAAGGAAGTTGGGTTGTAACAGCTTAGGTTGTACATGGCCTCTGTGGGATCTGCTGCTTCTTGAACCTGAGGACAGAGAGTCTTTCAGAATCATTTATGAAATGAAAGAGTACACTCTAATGCAGAATGTTGATGACACATTTCCTACTTGTTCGGGTAGGTTGCTTACTCATTGCCCATTCTATTAGACAATGGCTTCATTTCATTTTGGTATGTATTCATACTGATTTATAGACAACATAAACAGGTCATGCATGTAAGTCAAAATTGCATGTGATTAGGACTCTTTAAAATAGACTAAGACTTAAAGGGGATAATGCCAAGTGTGTGAGGAGGGAGGAAAGGGAAGAAAGAGAGAGAAAAGATAGAAATGCAAGTATTTAAAATGTTATTCTAGTAGCTGGAGAAATGGCTCAGAGGTTAAGACCCAGTACTTCGGTTCCAGAGAGCCCTTCAGGGCAGAGAACAATCACCTGTAACTGCAGCTCCAGGGAACATGACTTCTTCTGGACTCCACAGGCACAAGCACTCAGGCCCTTATATCCACTTTCACACACACACACAAACACAAAGAATTTACAATAATTCTTAAGCTTATTTTCCTAATGCTGTACTGGATGAAGCTAATCTGTGAAAAAAAAAAAAAACTTTTTTGGGGTAAATCCTGTGTTTCAGTCAATATATTTGAAAAAATAAACTGATGGGTCTGAATGACCAAGGACAAAATCCAATGAAAGAAAAATGGGTGGAAGAGCTGGATCTCATGCTGCATGGTGTGGGAGTCTCTGTGACAGGGAAAGAAATGTCGTTTGTTTCAGGGTATTAGCTTTGAGGATGCAAATGCAAGAACACTCATCTTCTAAAAGACCCATTGGAAGAGGAGAATAGAATAAACCCAACTTTCAAGATAAAGTCATGAACCCAAAGGATACATTTAGAAAGGACCTAAATTTCAGGCCCTCAGGGCCTATGTCTTAAACCTTAAGAGATTGCACCTCTCCATTGTTAACAGAGGAGACATTTCCACTACTAGGATGGAGGAAACCTCCATAACCAAAAGCCAGATGGAGGGATTACCCAGGCAAAGTGTCTGTGAGTCTCACCTCCTGGAGCAAAAGTAAAGAATCATAGAGAAGTTTTGCCTCAAAATTTTCCTTTCTGATCTGCTGGTGTCTGGATCCTACCTGTGAGAATCTCTAGCTTCACGCTAAATAGAGCCCAATTTAGGGATGTCACTGACATTTCAAAATGCCCTTGAACTCTAACTCAGTTTCTGTGATCTATTTTAGACAGGGTTTTGTTTGTTTGTTTGTTTTCCAGGCAGGAGGAACTGATAATCTAACCATCAATGTCAGGAAGTCCCCTACTGTTGAAAACATACAGATACATGGTCATAGAAAGGTAAATGTCGGAGAAAGGTGGCTCTTATTCAGACCCTAAGCAATTGACCATAATACAGTTACAAAACCATTCAAAGGGTAAGGAATTGGTGTAGCAGGCAATTCATAACTGTTCTACACTAGGACCTGTGGTGGGGATCTGTAGTTTTATGCCAAGAAAAGGAAACCTAAGGCCTCCTAGGCTCTGTGACATATCTTCTAGGTCCCCAGTCAGTGATTTACATACGTGAGCTACTCTTTTTTAATTTGTCATTGGTACTTGACTTAAACAGCCAAAAGAAACATATTGCTTCCACCTGAAGGAGAGTAGATAGCCATGGACAAACACAGCCTTGTGAACATGCTTACTAAGGCCATTCATTGACAAACACAGCCCTTGTGAACATGCTTCCTAAGTCCCTCCCATGGCCTGATGCAGAGTAAACTGCCTTGAGCACAAAACTTTTTGAAAAATATACAACAGCAGAAACTCCATGTAGTCCCCACTAAAATGATGGCCATATCATCTCTTTTGGCTAATGAGCAAGTAAACTGTGGAAACCCCACAATGTCAAACCATCCCAGTAATTTCAGAAGTTTAGGTAAGCCTATTAGAACACAGAGTTGCTATTACTTCAACCCCAGTCTCAAGGAAAAGTCACAGGAAATGCATCAAAGAGGGAGAGAAATAACCACTCATCACTGAAACTATGAAAGAGTCAAAGCATCAGTACCAAGGGATCTTGGTTTAGTAAGAGCATATTCTGAGCACATTTTTTTGCCAAAACAACTCTACTGAAATCCTTGAACTTTTTCTGAGTACATTAGCTGTTCTAACTTGAAATCAGTAACTTCCTATTAAGTGCCCACTCTCTGATGGAATCGTTGGTGTTGGGCCAGAGACATGGCTCAGCAGGTAAAAGCACCTTGCTGCCAAGCTTTTTGATCTGACTTAGATCCCTAGAACCAACACACTGGAAGAAGTGAATTGATTCTCACAAGTTATCATTTGACCTCCAAATGTGCACCATGGCATAAATGCATGTGTTCACATGTGTTCATTTGTGCACATTTTCATGTGTGCACACAATCACATTAATACTTGTGGGTGCTCAAGCTTGTGCACATAGACACACACACACACAAAAACACAGAAATAAATGTTACTTAAGAAAAAAATTTTAGAGAGAATCACTTTAGAAAAATGCCTTTCTCCAACAGACAGGTCTTCAGAGCACAGTCCCTTAGACAATGAATAAAATAGAAGCCATGTGGTCTCATAAGATCACAGATGCAGGACCCGAATTCTTCCTTACTAACCCACTGCAGTTGTCAGCTCACCAGAGTGGAGTCTCCTATTGGCTCACAGTTTGATGGAAAGAATTTGGAAAAAATGTGAGTACACTTTCAGAAGGGAAAAGATGTTACTGAGAGGTAAATGAAAACATTTATGCATGACTCTTAAATTCCCAGGAGGTTATTAGGCAGAAGTGACCTCTCCATTCCCATTTTTACACAATGGACAGAAATAATAATGTGTCATTTCTCTGGAGGAGGAATTATCTTCCATTTATTAATAGGCTTTACACAATGTGTCCCTGGGAGATTCATCCAGAGACAAGTCATGTAACTGGTTGAGGCAGCAATTTAGCAAATTAATGAAACTTTAGTGCTCTCTAATCACTTTATATAAACATGAACCAATTCTCTGTTAGTAATATTAACATGCTCTAGATTCTTGATGTTCAAGAATAAACTCTACAATTCAGTCTCGAAATTTTGTTTGCCTTTTCTGTTACTTTTCACTGACAATTTCTCAATTTTTAAACACACACAAATACAATTCAGATATTTACTGCATAGGATCATTATACTAATATGAAAATATTTAATAACCTAATGGCATAAAATGTTTATATTATAAATATCAAAATTGTACTTCTTCATCGATGGGATTAGTTAATTTTCCCAATAATATATTCTAATTCCAATATTTATTTACAAATGAAAACATTTTTTATTAGATGAAGATTATATAAATACTTTGTACCCACTATATTTCTAAAGAGATCACAAGCCTGGAGAAGTAACTCAGTAATTGAGAACATCAGATGCTCTTTCAGAGGACCTGAGTTGCATTCCTAGCATGCACATGGGGATTCACAACAAACTATACTCCAGTTCAAGGTGTTCTGATGTTTTCTTCTGGTTTTTTCCAGCACTGCACATATGTGGTGCAGACACAATTCAATATTATAAACCTGAAGATGCAGTTCAATAATATAAACCAATTGAAACAGAACAAAGAAAACAAACAGGAAAAAAGCAGAGAAAAAGGAATGTAGGGTTGTGAAAATACAGAAGGAAGACCCCAGTCTCAATTAGTATGTAAGACCAAAGAGCATTTATTAATACTCTGGCATATGTGTGGTCAATTCACCTGCAAAAGGTGGCGATTTCCTCAGAGAAATGTACAGAGTCCTTTTTTAGAACACTAAACCTAAATTCAGTTATGAGAATGGGAGCACAAGAAACACACATATATAGAAACATACATACTCACACCCACAGGAATCTCATTAAGACACAAAAATGACAATCATAATATATACACAAAGGACCTGTAAGTTAGAACAAAAATCCCATAATACAGCGGGACAAAAGAACCTCTGAAGGTGCCCTGGAGTTCATTTTCTTGTCCATCTACTGCTGGATGTAGGTTCTACCCTCAGAGTAGTTTGTTTCAACAGTGAGACTCCTTGGAGAAAACTATTGTTTTTTTGCAACTGGCTATCAATTAAGGATGTCTCTGGGTTGTAGATGGGGGTATGTGTTTACTTCTCCTTTCAAGTCTAAGATGCCATCTGGTGAAGGCCTGTGCTGGCCTCAACATGCTACTAAGTCTCTGTGACTATGTACACCACCCCTGCTGTGTTTAGAAGACCTTCTTTCCTTGGTGTCCTCCTTTGCTTCTAGCTCTTACACTCTTCCTACCACTTCTTCTGCAGGGTTTTGAGCCCTGCATGGAGGGTTTAATAGAGATATCTCATTTATGGCTGAGTGTTCCAGGGTCTCTGACACTCTGCCTTTTGTCTGGCTATAAATCTCTAGATCTGTTCTCATTGGCTTCATGAGGAAGCTTTTCTGATGATGACAGCAAGGCACTGATGTATGAGTATAACATAGTAGTACTCAACTTTCCTTATATTGCAACCCTTTAATACAGTTTCTCATGTTGTTGTGATCCCAACCCTAAAATTATTTTCAGTATTATTTCATAACTGCAATTTTTCTACTATTATAAATTGTAATGTAAATATTTGTGTTTTCTGATGGTCTTAGCTGAATCATGTGAAAGGATAATTCATCCCCCAAAGGGATAGTGACCTGTAAGTTGAGACCCATTGGTATAGAAAAATGTCTTTAGAAGTCACCTTATTACTACATTCCTTTGGTATAACAATAGTATTTGATTTTCTCCTAGGTCCCTGAACTATTTAATCTTACGTTCTTGGTCACCCAAGCAGTGACAGTTATAGGTTTCGTCTCATAGAGTGGACCATAAATCAAATCAGATATTGGCTCGTTTACTCCCTACTCCCCCAGGCTTTACCCCACCATGGCACTCATGCACAATGGAGGGACACCACTGTGTACTGAGAAGTCTTTGTAGCTGGATTGACGTTTACCTTTGTCCTTTGGTAGTATGCAAAGTAAATTCTGGTACCAACAGCGCTAACTCACAGGGGTGAAGATCCAATGTAGGCACCAGGTCAACTTCTCATCATTCCATGAATTTTGTAGCTGTTATCTATGCCATGTGGCCTTACAATCAGTTTCTGAAGAACAACCTGTAGTTTTGGCAACAGCCTGGGTTCCTGCCATCTCTTTGTCTCATAATTGAATTAGAAACAACCCATTCCTCAGACGTTACTAATTATTTTATAACAAGATGTGTCTGGATGGGAGTCTTTCTTCCCTGTTAATTGACAATTGCATATAGATTACCTTCATGCATGTATATAATTTAGGAAGCTTTTACTGTATCAGACAAGTGAGCCCTCAAACGGCCCTCAGGTTTAGTTGTTCATCAGTATCTTCTCTTTCTCTCCTTCTTCTCTCTCCTTCCCTGTTTTATTCTCCCATTCCTTCCTCTCCTGTCCAACCATAACTGCCTATTCTAGTTCTCCATCCTAGGGAGATCATCCCTGCCACCTAGTCCCTACTCTCTACAAAATCTCTTTGGCTTTACATATTGTAGTGTTCTTATCATCATCTTAACAGCTAACATCTGCATTTAAGTGAATACATGCTGTATTTATCTGGTTACCTGTTGGGATGGTGTGTTTGTTTTATTTCAGTTTTGTCTTGTTTTTCTTTTCTGTTTTTCCTGCTGTTGATGTTTTATTATTTCATGTTTTTAAACACTTATTTTGGGTAAATATACCATCCATACATCCACTGAGGTTTTTCTAGGCTAATTCCACTTTCTGATTTTTGAGACTAGAGCAGGATAAACATAGTTGAGCAAAGGTCACTGCAGTAGGATGATTCGTCTTTGAGTATATGCCTAAGAGTATTATAGCCAGATCTTGAAGAAGACCAATTTCCATCTTTCAGAAGAACTACCATATTGCTTTCACAATTGCTATACAATTTTGTACTCCCACCACCAATGAATGATTATTCCCCTTACTCCACATCCTCACTAGCATGAGCTGGCATTTGTTATGTTGATCTTGTTCATTCTGATGTGTGTAATATATACTCACAAAGTTCTTATTTACATTTCCCTAATGGTTAAGGATGTTGAACTTTTAAAGTGTTTCTTGGCCCTTTGAATTTTCTCCATCGGAAATCCTACTAGATCTGTACTTTTTTATTTGGTTTAAAGTCTCAAGTGCACATCTCATAGGTGAGAATGGACAAAAAAGAATTTGCTAGCTTATTTTCTGTTATTGAGGTCCAAAAAGTGTGTTGAGAACTTGCTAAATCTGAGTTGTTACTCAGCTAGCAGTCTCAAATGACAGCGTGAATACCTCTTTAAAAAAAATCATCAGTTCTCAGAGTAGCCAGCTTGGATAATGCCCAAATTTATGCCCTCAATCTCTAAGCACTCATCACATGAAGAGATGGGCTCAAGATATAGGCCTAACTAACCAATGATAGCTAGTGCAAACATCCATAGGCCATACAGTTTGTGTAATGTGATACCGTGAGGTGCCCACCACCACAGCCTATTGGGTAGGCATCCAGGGTACCTGTGTGACATGTCCATGGAAGAGCTTCATAACAGCAAAGGTCAGAAATGAGCGTCTGGTGAGAGAGGACAGTTGTGACCATTGGATATCATGACTGAGTGTAGATAGACCTCCAAGAAACCAAAGTCCTACTGGAAAGCCAGAGACTCTAATTTTCATTTTCGCAGACTGAAAACTTACCAATCAGCCCTTTGGTGTTTAATTGCGCTGCCTCAGGACAAATGAAAGGCAGGCTGGCCTGGCAGTGACCCTGAATCAGGTTCTTCCAGGTTATATGCACCTAAGCTCAGGAAAACGGCCTCCAAGATTTAGGCACCAAAATGTTAGTTTTTTGCGCATGGAAGTGACACACACATTTAGTGCCAGGTGCCACATGAGTGTTTATTTCAGATATCTGGAGAGGAGAGAGGGAGAATTGAATGTGTGTGTGTGAGAGAGAGAGGGGGGGGGAGAGAGGGAGAGAGGAAAGGAAACAAGGATAAAGGCGGAGGAAGAGAAGGGATCACTTGCCACATGTTGTTTCTTTTTTATGAATGAAGTCATGTGTTTTATCCATGTATACCATGATCAAGCTCCCTTTCCCCTCCTGCCTCTTCCAGTCACTCTTTTTAAGAGAGTATGTGGGCACAGATCCACACAGCCATGCCTTGGCATGTGCCATGCCTAGGGGTGTGCCAGGACATAGCCACACCTAGGCACTCTACCAGTGCTATCTATGTTCAGTCCACCAAGAGCCCCGCACAACACGTCTGCAACACACATAGAGAGGACACTCTTTTATTCCCAGGACACTCTACCTGGAACTCCAGCTAACTGGTTCAGCTGGGCTTCCTCATTGAATTTTTGCATGATGTCCTAAGCATTCAATTTGATGTTATCATGTTTGATATCTGTCTATCTATCATTTTTTGTTGTTTTTTTTTCATTTCCTTGGATTCTTATATACTAATGGAATCATTCACTCAAAGTCATGAAACGACTAGCAGAGATCATTGTCCATACTACATGGAACACCATGTTAAATCCTGTTTCATAGAAAATAACAGGGAATAGAGTATGAAAACAAAAGTAGAGCATCCACAGTAGCTTGCTCCAAGAGTCATGAAAGTTCAGATAAACTGAAAATAAATTAATCATGAATTTATATATATATATATATATATATATATATATATATATATATATAAGATTCAAGTCTTGGAGTTATATCAGAAAGAATATGTATACATGATCTTAGGACAATGAAATCATTGAGTTTCAGCAAGATGAAAAGTGACACACACACATTGCGAATTTTAAAATGGTTGCTTTGCTGTTTGTAGATGCAACAATTATGAGGCAAGGTTTCAACATTTTCCAAAATGACCTTGAAATACTTATGGAGAGATAGATAATAGGGTGGAGCGTAGTCAGTCTTGATGCCAGAAAAAGGTGAAAATGCAACACAAATGAACATACACTCATCACACTCGTGCATACATGAGCGCACCATATACACACACACACACTCATACTTCCACAGAATGACTTAATAGCACTTCAAAAGCTAAGCTAATTTTTCCAACATGCAGTATAAAAAGACAAAATAAATAGAACTCATTTTCTACTTTCATATACATGCTTTCTTTGGTGCCATTTACTATAATCAAAAAGAGGAGATGCACTTATTATGACTAGAGATTCTGAAACTCCAGTGCATGCAATGTGGTTCTTATTATATAAAACCTGGTTGTCGGTTTCTAAATCAATTTTGAAGAAATAAATTTTAAAGGATTTTTAACCTATGTGTGTGTGAATTCACAAAATTTTTAGATATATTGTTCAGAGTTCAGAATTACAGAAACCCTTATAGGCATGCAATATCTGCTAATATATTCTATAATCTTTACAACTCTTTCTACTCAACTGTAATCTAAATTAACTGGCATTACTCTTTCAAAATTATTTCATTAAATATAGTACTACTAGAAAGTCACAGTAAGTCCCAAAAAACAAAATGAACAATTTAATTTCATCCAATAAGGGCAGAGTGAAAAGGAATAAAAGAGGGAGGGTTGTCTTTTTTTTATTTTTGGAACAACTAGAGGAAACAGGAAAAACAGTAGTCTGAAGAAATGTAAGCAAAAAAAATAGTAATTATAGCAGAAAGAATGAGAATTGATAGGTATTGACAAAAACAAAGGAATGAACACTACCCTTCATTCAGAAGCTGTGAAACACGAGTGAGTTAGAAAAGGCCAATCTTCCAAAAGCCTTTAAGGAAGAAATGCAAACTTCAATTGTGGTCTTGCTCATTAGCAAAGGAATCATCTACTTCATCCACAAAAGTCTACAGCAAATAAAGCAAGAGAAGCCTTGATGTTTCCAGTGGGTTGGTAGTTCTCTCCCCGTTCCATGTCACCTCTACTTTATACATGGATAGAATGATCTTTAATATAGCTACTAGATAAAAGACTCACCAAACCCATGTTGCTTAACTTTAGTTTATATTGCCTACTCATTGTGTCTTTCCCAAAGAGAAGAAAAGAAGAAATTTGTCCTGGATCTGCTTGGTCTTCACTCCATAAACAACTGGATTTAGAGCAGGAGGAATGGCCACATAGAAGTTGGCAAATAAGATGAGAATATTACGAGGGACACTGTGTCCAAAACGATGAGCCAGGATGGAGAAGAAGGCAGGTGTGTAGAATATAAGAATGACACAAACATGGGAACCACATGTGCCCAGGGACTTTTGACGGGCACCATGAGAGGAGAGCAGAAAAACTGCCCTGAGGATGAAGATGTAAGAGACAGCGATCAAGATGACATCTGAGATGACAATCATAATAAGAACTGAAAACCCATACCAGATGTTGATAGAGATGTCTGCAGAGGAAAGCCTGGCAACGCCTATATGTTCACAGTATGTGTGAGGGATAGCACGTGTCTTGCAAAATGGCAGCCTCTTCAGCAAGAAAACAGCTGGCAGGATGACTGAGATGCTCCTTACAACAATGCTCACCATAATCTTGACAATCACCTGTGGAGTCAGGATGGTGCTGTACCTCAAGGGCAAGCAGATAGCCACATAGCGATCAAATGCCATGGCTAACAGGATAGCTGAGTCTACTATAAAGCTCAAGTGCAGAAAAAACATCTGAGTGAGACAACCAGAGAAGGTAATTTCTTGAGAGCCAAACCAGAAGTTACTGAGCAGTTTGGGCACTGTGGCAGTGGACAAGATGAGGTCTGTGCTGGCCAGCATGGACAGGAATATAAACATGGGCTCATGGAGGCTCTGCTCCACAGCAATCAGGTAGAGGAGGATGCAGTTGCCTACAATAGCCACAACATAGATGGCACAGAAGGGCATCCCGATCCACATGTGGAACTTTTCCAAGCCAGGTATCCCAACAAGGATGAAGGAAGTTGGGTTATAACAGCTTAGGTTGTACATAGTATCTATGGGATCTTCTGCTTCTTGAACCTGAGGACAAAGTGTAATTCAGAATCATTTATGAAATGAAAGAGTACACTCTAGTGCAGAATGTTGATGACACATTTCCTACTTGTTTGTGTAGGTTGATTACTCATTGCCCATTCTATTAGACAATGGCTTCATTTCATTTTGGTATGTATTCATACTGATTTATAGACAACATAAACAGGTCATGCATGTAAGTCAAAATTGCATGTGATTAGGACTCTTTAAAATAGGCTAAGACTTAAAGGGGATAATGCCAAGTGTGTGAGGAGGGAGGAAAGGGAAGAAAGGAGAGAAAAAATAGGAATTCAAGGATTTAAAATGTTATTCTAGGAGGTGGAGAAATGGCTCAGAGGTTAAGAAGGATTAATTCTGTTACAGAGGGCCCTTCAGGGCTGAGAACAATCTCCTGTAACTACAGCTCCAGGGAACATGACTACTTCTGAACTCCACAGGTACAAGCACTCAGGTCTACATATCCACTTTCACACACACACACACACAAACACAAAGAATTTACAATAATTCTTAAGTTTATTTTCCTAATGCTGTACTGGATGAAGCTAATCTGTGAAAAAAAAAACTTTTTTAGGGTAAATCCTGTGTTTCAGTCAATATATTTGAAAAAATAAACTGATGGGTCTGAATGACCAAGGACAAAACCCAATGAAAGAAAAATGGGTGGAAGAGCTGGATCTCATGCTGCATGGTGTGGGAGTCTCTGTGACAGGGAAAGAAATGTCGTTTGTTTCAGGGTATTAGCTTTTGAGGATGCAAATGCAAGAACACTCATCTTCCAAAAGACCCATTGGAAGAGGAGAATAGAATTAACCTAACTTTCAAGATAAAGTCATGAACCCAAAGGATACATTTAGAAAGGACCTAAATTTCAGGCCCTCAGGGCCTATGTCTTAAACCTTAAGAGATTGCACCTCTCCATTGTTAACAGAGGAGACATTTCCACTACCAGGATGGAGGAAACCTCCATAACCAAAAGCCAGATGGAGGGGTTACCCAGGCAAAGGATCTGTGAGTCTCACCTCCTGGAGCAAAAGTAAAGAATCATAGAGAAGTTTTGCCTCAAAATTTTCCTTTCTGATCTGCTGGTGTCTGGATCCTACCTGTGAGAATCTCTAGCCCCATTTAGGGATCACTCTGACATTTCAAAATGCCCTTGAACTCTAACTCAGTTTCTGTGATCTATTTTAGACAGGGTTTTGTTTGTTTGTTTTCCAGGCAGGAGGGACTGATAATCTAACCATCAATGTCAGGAAGTCCCCTACTGTTGAAAACATACAGATACATGGTCATAGAAAGGTAAATGTCAGAGACAGTTGACTCTTATCCAAACCCTAAGCAATTGACCATAATAAAGTTACAAAACCATTCAAAGGGTAAGGAATTGGTGTAGCAGGCAATTCATAACTGTTCTACACTAGGACCTGTGGTGGGGATCTATAGTCTTATGCCCAGGAAAAGAAAACCTAAGGCCTCCTAGGCTCTGTGACATATCTTCTAGGTCCCCAGTCAGTGATTTACATAAGTGAGCTACTCTTTTTTAATTTGTCATTGGTACTTGACTTAACCAGCCAAAAGAAACATATTGCTTCCACCTGAAGGAGAGTAGATAGCCATGGACAAACACAGCCTTATGAACATGCTTACTAAGGCCATTCATTGACAAACACAGCCCTTGTGAACATGCTTCCTAAGTCCCTCCCATGGCCTGATGCAGAGTAAACTGCCTTTAGCACAAAACTTTTTGAGAAATATACAACAGCAGAAACTCCATGTAGTCCCCCATAAATGATGGCCATATCATCTCTTTTGGCTAATGAGCAAAAAAACTGTGGAAGACCTGCAATGTCAAACCATCCCAGTAATTTTGGAAGTTTAGGTTCAGCCTATTAGAACATAGATTTACTATTATTCCACCCCAGTCTCAAGGAAGAGTCACAGGGAATGCATCAAAGAGGGAGAGAAATAACCACTCATCACTGAAACTATGAAAGAGTCAAAGCATCAGTACCAAGGGATCTTGGTTTAGTAAGAGCATATTCTGAACACATTTTTTTTGCCAAAACAACTCTACTGAAATCCTGGAACTTTTTCTGAGTACATTAGCTGTTCTAACTTGAAATCAGTAACTTCCTATTAAGTGCCCACTCTCTGATGGAATCGTTGGTGTTGGGCCAGAGACATGGCTCAGCAGGTAAAAGCACCTTGCTGCCAAGCTTTTTGATCTGACTTAGATCCCTAGAACTAACACACTGGAAGAAGTGAATTGATTCTCACAAGTTATCATTTGACCTCCAAATGTGCACCATGGCATAAATGCATGTGTTCACATGTGTTCATTTGTGCACATTTTCATGTGTGCACACAATTACATTAATACTTGTGGGTGCTCAAGCTTGTACACATACACACACACACACACACACACACACACACACACACACACACACACACACACAAACACAGAAATAAATGTTACTTAAGAAAAAATTTTAGAGAGAATCACTTTAGAAAAATGCCTTTCTCCAACAGACAGGTCTTCAGAGCACAGTCCCTTAGACAATGAATAAAATAGAAGCCATGTGGTCCCATAAGATCACAGATGCAGGACCCGAATTCTTCCTTACTACCCCACTGCAGTTGTCAGCTCACCAGAGTGGAATCTCCTATTGGTTCACAGTTTGATGGAAAGAATTTGGAAAAATGTGAGTACACTTTCAGAAGGGAAAAGATGTTACTGAGAGGTAAATGAAAATATTTATGCCTGACTCTTAAATTTCCAGGAGGTTATTAGGCAGAAGTGACCTCTCCATTCCCATTTTTACACAACGGACAGAAATAATAGTGTGTCATTTCTCTGGAGGAGGAATGTATCTTGCATTTATTAATAGGCTTTACACAATAGTCCCTGGGAGATTCATCCAGAGACAAGTCATGTAACTGGTTGAGGCAGCAATTTAGCAAATTAATGAAACTTTAGTGCTCTCTAATCACTTTATATAAACATGAACCAATTCTCTGTTAATAATATTTTTTATTAACCCTTTATTTTTATCTTTTACAATGACATATTTATTTATTTATTTATTTTTGTATTTATCAAAAAAAACAGTAAAAAGAATTTAAAATGTGGAAGAGTTAACAATAACTATACAGAGGATAAGAATCATAAGCATGGCCTATCAAGGGTGGAAATGCAAATAAGATTGCTACACATATATTTTCTTTGTGTTCAGCTTTCCCTCTGAATTTTTTTTTCCATCCCTCTATATCCTTATTCAAGGTCTCTTCCCCCTCCCACCACATCTGGTCATTTTTCTTCTCTGCAACTCCCCATCCCCTCCCTTGGCAGGGAGCAGACAGTCCTATGGTCCCACTGACCCAATAATGCTTGGATCAGTCTTCACTCCTGGCCAAATCCTGTTTTGTCCCCCCTCCCTCAAGAGTGAGTCAGGTGTTCCTATAGTTGGACTGGGGTTTGAACGGTCAGTCCAGGGTGTTTCTGATCCCAAGCTGTTCAGTGGTTGTGGTTTGCCGCTTGGGCATGTTTGGCTTTTTTTCTTGTTTGTTTGTTTAGAGACCACTAGTGAGTGAGTACGTCCCCTGCTTATCTCTCTGAGTTTGTGATACTTCGCTCAGGAGGATATACTCCAAATCCATCTATTTGCCTGTGAATTTTAGGATATCATTTTTTCTTACTGCTGAGTAGTATTCCATTGTGTAGATGTACCACAGTTTGTTAATCCATTCTTCAGTTGAGGGACATCTAGGTTGTTTCCAGGTTCTTGCTATTACAAATAATGCTGCTATGAACATAGTTGAGCTAATACCTTTGGAGTGTGAATGT
>PVIH01022007.1:0-28279 GCA_004025045.1 Sigmodon hispidus | reverse complement strand
AAAAAAAAAAAAAAAAAAAAAAAAAAAAAAAAAAAAAAAAAAAAAAAAAAAAAAGAAACCCAACAGAGTAGGCAGAGACATGCCTTCTCTATGAACTGTACTGCTAAGGACCAGAGATGCTCTTTGCGGGGGCTGGAGAGATGGCTCAGCAGTTAAGAGCACTGACTGCTCTTCCAGAGGATCAGGATTCAATTCCCAGCAACCACGTGACAGCTCACAACTCTCTGTAGTTCCAGTTCCCAGTTCCAGGCAGACACCAAGGCAAATAAATAAATAAATAAATAAATAAATAATTTTTTTTTTTTAGAAAAAAAAAAGGGGGGGGTGCTCTTTGGAACCTGTGACCTGAAACATGGAGCTGAGAGACTCTGGGCTTCGGTACCCTGTTTATTGACCTCAGCCTAGGCCATCAGCATGGCTTGGTCATTTCCTAAAGGTGCAGTGTGAACAGCACTGAGGAAGCTGAAGCGGGGGCTTCCTGGACTATATGAGATGTTATCTCCAAAAAACTTTCACAATAAAAAATGTAAATAATAGAAACTGCATCCGCCCTCCAAGTGTCAGTTTCTGACGACAGCTCTATGGTGGGGTCTCATGGATTCTGCGGTGCCTCGAGAGTTGGGATGCGAAATTTTCAGACATTAAAGAGCTCTGTCTTCCGGGTTTATCATGATGTCTGTTTTCACAGAATATCACGAGCATACACTGCCTTATGCAGTTCTATTTTCAGAGTGTCATATTTATCCTTTTGAGAGTTAAAATTATTTCTTCAAAGTACATACTTTTAATAAAATCCTTAGGACAATACAAAGTAAATGATCAGATCTAATAAATTAGCCAGGAGATAGTGGCACATACCTTTAGTCTCAGCACTTGAGTGGCAGAGGCAGGTGAGTTCGTGGCCAGCCTCGTCTACAGAGTGAGTTTCAGGACAGCCAAGATGATTGGCACAGAGAACCCTTCCTTCTGTGTAACTACGTTACTCTACATTATCTCTCCTTTTCACCTGTTTAACCAAGTTCACAAATAGCCTGTAGTATCCATACTGTCACTACACAACAGAGAATTTAGCTGGTTGTTGGTTAAATATAACAGGGCAAATCTGTCTCAATTTTGTTTGTCTTGAAAACCCATTTAAAAAAAAATCTAATAAACTGACTTTACTTTTGTTGACTTTAGAGTGGTAACGCTGCAGCTGTGTGTAACCAGGAGCCAATTTCTCATCTTCTCTTTATTTATAGGTGTAACACTTGAAGGCAGTATATTTACATTTGCGCTAACTGAAAAAATAATCTTAATGTTACATAACTGAAAACAAAACTTAGGAAAACCACCTTGGCAACTTACACAGTGTACTTGATTTTAGAGAAAATTAGGGTGTACAGCTGTTGTGTTGTCCACTATCTGTAGTACTAAGGATTGGAGTGCGGTGTGCACTGATGTAGTCATCCACAGCACTTATGTCATACTGTCCCTCTTAATTGGAGAGCGAGTGTCTTGTGTTAATAGTGAGCGCTGCCAATTCTGACAGCAATGCCCGGCATAGCTATGCTGGCTGTGGTATCTTCCCTTAAGGAGAAGTGGCCTCTTACATGGAGAGTGGTTCCCAGCAGGCACTAGCTTCACCAGGGATTAAGCTCTCAGGAGCTGTGTCACAGCTGTCACCGAGCTCACGAGACTCTCATGAAGAGCTCTAGGGTGGGAGGTGGGCATCTGTTTGTTTTGTATTTTCCCAAGCTTGTTTCTCTCTCCACTTCCAGATTGGGAGGAGTGCACTTGTGACCTCCTCTTCGTCTCTGCCTTCCTTCCCTTCCACACTTTCCTGGTCCAGGGACGAAAGCGCCCGAAGGGTTAAGTACACTCTGAATGATCTGCCCTGGAGGAGGGGCAGTGCTCCTGGGCGCTTTGTGCTTGGGAACTGGCCATTCTGTCTCTGCCCCTTGCTAACTGCCCTCTGTCCCGCATGAAACAGCGCTTTGCTCCTGGTTTCTCACAGCAGCAGGCATATGCACTTGTGCACATCTGTCCTAGAGATTCAGCCTCTCTTCTGTGTAACTCTACATTATCACTCCTTCTTACCTGTTTAACCAAGTTCACAAATAGCCTATAGTGTCGTACTATCGCTAAACAACAGAGAACTTAGCTGGTTGTTGGTTAAGTATAACTGCTAATCTGTCTTATTTTTTTATATTTGGGTTAGCACAAAAATGCCATGGCTTTTTTTTTTTTTAAGCTACTGACTTACTTTATGTTAGCACCATCATATCTGACAAATCCAGCCGTCAACTGGTGCTGTCCTGCTTGCTAGCAGTGTGGAGGTGAGGTGGCCACAGACTTAAAGCTGTCTGCTTGTACTGGTTGGCCAGACCCTTGAGTGGTGTGGGCCTCAGTCACACTCAGAAGAGTGTAGGACATGATGACCTCCTCTACCCTCTCACCCCACACCTACCTTTAAGAAAGGCAACTGAAGGACAAAGAATTTAAATGTCATGGTCCCTGTGCCCAAAGTGCCATCATGTAGGAAAGAAATGCTTTCATCTGTACGGAGAGCATGATGACTTCTCTCTGAGGAGGGCTGTGGGGAGAGCCCGACTGCCGGAGACCTGCCCTTCAGACTCCAGCTCAGTCTGTCTGTAGCAAAGATGAGAAGAGGGGAGAGAACTGGGAGCAGGAGAGCACCTTCCCCAGCAAGCCTCAGAGTGATGGGAACCTGTCCACTGCAAGGCTCATGTGCCTAGCTGTGCCTCTGCGTTAGTTCCCATACAGCCCTTTTGGAGCAGTGCAGTCCAAAGGATTCTTGCTGTTTGGTACTTGCAGTCTCCTGAGCAGTCTTCAAAGCGGCCTTAGTGGTTTGGTTCCAATAATCCAGCTAAAGAACAGCCACATAATAAAGAAGTCCCTCATTTTGTTAATAGTTTTGTTAATGAGAGTCAAGTAGGCCCTTCTCCACCGTAGTTTTTACAACGTCTGGAGTTTGGGTAGCTGTGGAAAGGACCAGCTGCTGAAATGGTTTTGTGCAGTGATGAGTGAGGTCATCAGGCTCAGCTGAGCTCCTGGCAGCTTTATCTGGGTTTAGTTTCTGTGGTCTGTCTGTACAGAGAAAATGGCAAGTTGTTAAAGAACTGAAGCAACACCAGCTATAAGGTAACTTTTCTATTAACAGCTTTGAGAGCAGCACTTAACAGCCCTGGCTCTGCATGTTCACAGTAATTTTCATAAGCTTAAATGCTGGCTACATTGAAATCCTGTATGCTTTTTTGACGACGGAGGAGGACTTAGTGCGTAAGTAATTGGCCCTGGGTGATTGTTCTCCGCACTTGAGGAGCATTTCCTGAGCACTGGTAGTGGGTGTGTGGCTCACTCTTCTGAGATTTTTAAGCAGAGCTTGGCACTTTTGATCATTGTGGGTAATGTATTCAGTTTCTTACTGTCATCTTGACATAATGGACAGCAAAATTAATTATCTGGTATAGAAACATGGGATTCCAGGAGGCAGACCTGGACTACATAGCAAGACTCTGTCTCAAAATCCAAAATATAAGGTGCAGAGGATATTAATCCTGTCTTCTAGATTTCTCCTTGCATGGGAGCAGCTCTCAATGCACTTTCCAGCATAATTAAAATGCAGTTTGTGTGTGTGCAGGTGTTTGTATGTGTGCATATATGTTTGCTGCGTGCATACATGTTTAATTTAAAAAAAAAAAAAAAGATGAGTCAGATATTTTCTGTAAAAGGTAAGAAAAGTCTTAGGTGGGGTTCTGAGATCAGGCCCACAAGACTCTCCTTTCACTGGCCCTACACTGTCTGTGGCACCCCCTCCAGTGTCAGTAAGCTCCCACTGAGTCAGATTAAAATCTAAAGCTGTGAATTTGGCTTTAATCTCACAAAGTTCCAAGCCAACATTTAATCATTTCAAGATGAATTGGAGTGGGTAAGGAAGTTCATATTAAGAAGCCAACTTAGTGCCTTCTGTAGATGGGGAGAGAGGAAGTCCAGGAGGAAATGTGAAAGACCTCAGCAGATAGACAGAAAGACAGACAGAGAAGGCAGAGTGCCTTGGGTCTGAGGAGGTATCCTACTGTGGAGCTGGCCAAACCACAGACCTCATGCAAACTTCCTTAACCAGCTTCCTCTAGCAGCCATTTTTCTGGATGAGGCTACAGTCTCATGTGTCCAAGCAAAGCCTTTGCAGACTTTGCCACACTTTCCCACACCAGTTAGATCCCCTGGTTGTACACGGTTGGAAACAGGCAGTCAGTAATACGTGTAGGTTTTGCATCGGCGTGTGCTCATTTCTAGATAAGAGATTGTTACACACAGTAAGATGAATGCTGAGAAACGGCTTCTCCACATGCTCCAGAGCAGACTCTACAGTGATGTTGTCCTCACCACACCTTGTCACATTGAGAGGCCCTGCCCTTAATGGTATTGCCATTGCCTTGCAATGCTTTTAGGGATTCCTACTTTGAATCTACTGCCCATTTTGAACCTTCACAGTTATACTGAATCTCTGCATCTTCAGAGGTAAATATTTTGGGAAGCAAGTAAGGTGATGTGGAACTAAGAATCATACTAGGCTAATCCATTTGGTTCACAGGCAGAACATAGCTGGCTTTCTTAAGGGTTCGTAAAATCCATCCTTAAAGGCAGTTCTCAGCTGCAGTCAGCCAGACTTCCCAAGAGTGTAGTGATGTGGGGATCTGCAGAAGGCTGGAGACCTGCTTCTTGTGTCCTCCTGCACACTGCCTGAGGGTGGGCAGCTAGCTCTTGGTCCTTTTTCTCATCTGGTCTTAAACCAGATTGTTTACAGTTAGTTTCCAACTCTGGAGGTGTGATTCAGACAAGTGCTGGTGTGTTTGTTATCAACTGTCTCATTCCATTCTGTTGAGAACTGAATGAGAGGTTTGTGTGTGCCTTTGACAGTGTGTGTGTCTGTTTAGGGAGCTGCTGGTGAGCTAGGGAGACATGGACCCAGTGTTCACTCATCTTTTACTACATTTCTAGTAAAGGCTGCTCCCTGTCCCAAATGAGCTCAGGGTATGAAGGTAACATAGCCTGGCAGGAATGCTTCCCTGGGAAGACTGAGGAGGAATATAATGCTCAAAACTAATGGGGTCCCCTTCTCTTTTTGTAGGCATCCAGGCTGGAGAAGCAGAACAGCACCCCGGAGAGTGACTATGACAACAGTCCCTATGATACTGAGCCAGACGACATAGTGTATGTGCAGGAGAGAAGGAGAAAGCACAGGGATGGGGCTGTTAGCATGGACACAGCAGGCCTGAGGCACCTTTACCCCTTTATCTTTGGACCAGTAAGGTCCTAGGCTGTTGTAGTTTTCCAGTGTCCTTAACTGTGTTTCCTTCTGTCCTCACATTACCACCTCAGCACTGTTGGCCCTTGTGCCAGCATGCTGCACTTCCTTCAGGTCTGCAGTGTCTAACATGCGACATCAAGGCTGTACTGCCAAGCTGATAGGAGCTACAATTGGAATTTGTTTCTCAAAGACTTGGCTGCCTGGGGATGGCTGTTTACAGCTGCATCCTCCCATCTCCCTTCTTACCCTGTCTACAGCAGCCCTGACTCCAGCCCAGGACAAAATGAAAGGCTTTAGTGTTGCTGTAGGTGCGAGAGCTAAGCAGGCTTGTTGTGACTCGCCTGTTAAACCACAGAAGCAACTAATGAGTGCTTACCATGCTTAGCCTTTCTTAACTGTCCACAGGTCAAACAGGAAGGGACGGCAAAGAAGTATGGTATGGCAAGGTGATGGCTCATTGCCAGACACAGCAGAGCCTCACCTGGTCCCTAGCCCCACACTTCCCAGCACAGAAGACGTCATCCGGAAGACTGAACAGATCACCAAAAACATCCAGGAGCTCCTGAGAGCAGCCCAGGAGAACAAACACGACAGGTATGCACAGCTGGGGCTGCTGGAGTTCCTCTCCCATCAGGATGAATGGAAACTTCAGTGTGAGTTTAGGGTTTTCAGTACGGTTTTTTTATTGTTTTCATCCTGTTGCAAAGTAATCTGAGAATCAGCATCCAGAAATAAAACTGCAGTGTCCTGGGGCCAAGGAGACCACCTCACAACTCAGGTCCTGTGGCCACTGCTGTTGCTAAGATTCCCCTTGGAGACTAGGTTTCCAGACAGAAGGTGTCCTGAGGGGGTGTCCTGAGGGAGGGCTGCTCTGGCGCTGTCTGCCCCCTTGTGCACACACACAGTTGCACATGTTAACATGGCAGGAGGAGACTCTACCTTCCTGCAATGAGCAGAATGCTGCAGCTTCCTGTAGCACATCCTAACGGTGATAGGGATCTTGCACGAGGACCACTCCTGGAGGATGTTCTCTGTGTACACAATCTCTTACACACTTAAAAACACTGCTGGTGTTTGAAGCTGCTGTTAAACTGACCACTCTCTGGTGGCTGTCAGAAATATAAGTATGTGCCCTGAGACTTCAGGCTTCAAAGATTGCAATATGCTATTTGCTTTAATTTGGGAAGTTTTGTTTTGTTTTGTTTTTTAATTTAGAAATCCATTCACTACCTTTTATGATTTGTTCTCCTTCTATCTGAAGACCAGAAAAAATGATGCTTTCAAAATCATTAGCTTATACTTGTAATTTAAACTTGTAAAGTTGGTCTAGGGAATTGACTTTTTATTAATGATTTGGTGTTCTGAGCTTTCACCTAGAACCTTATCATATGTACCCATCACTTGCTTTCACAAGGCATCTGCACTTCCACACCTCTATCAGCTTCTAGTTGAGTCCAGCAAATTTTCCTCCCTACCCCCACCCCCAACCCCAGCTCTCCTGCAACTCCCCTTGCTGGTGACCATGTCTTTACACATTCACTCACTCACTCACTCACTCACACATGTACACAGAATAATACAAAATCAGAAAGAGAGGTGGCTTTGGGTAATTTTATGGTTTTAAAAAAATAAGGAAAGAATGTTCCTTAAGTCTTTGAGTCTGAGGTGGTCAGGCCAAACCTACAGCAGGCTTGGCAGTGTTTCTTTGCAGGAAATGCCTCCAAATGTACTTTGCCAGGGCCTATGTCCCTCCCAGGCAGTGGGGGAAGTCCCACACACATAGCAAAGGCTTCATGGCAATGTGGCATTAAGAACTGTCCCTCAGTACCCATCAGCTTGTGTCTGCCCTCTAGTCCTCAGGCTGCAGAGCTGACATGGTAGCTGTAACCTGCTCTACGATGGTGCAAAGAGTAAAAATCCTTGGTAAAGCTTGGGTCTTGCTTCTTCCCTTTCTCATCACCAGTCACATTGCCATGCCTGCGTGGAAAGAGGCTGTTTGTAAATGACAGTGTGGAGCAGTCATCTCCTTGCTGTTGGAGCATCTCAGAGAGAGGAACTATATGTGTTCCCTGGCCACACAGCACATGCATAGTGAAATGTTGGCACCAATTGGAATTTAAGAGATTTTTCTTCACCTTTATGGCCTGGGCATGGGACCATTGTTCCTCTCTCTAAAAATCTAGAAGGTAGATATGAGAAGTAAATGAGCATGCTGAACATGTGTGGCTGTCTTCATCTCTGTTGCCCAGAGTAAATAGTATAGATTTCAGGCCAGAAACTGTTATCAGGTGATGTGAGTTCCTGAAAAGAGGGGGACCTGCTTTGTGGCTGTGTGCCTACTGTCCTAGAGCACACAGCCAGCCACAGCCTAAGCACCTTCATTAACAAAGTAGAAATGGAACCCATCTGGCCTGTCAGCATTCTTTCTAACCATCTCTTTCTTCAATGTCTTACAGTTATATTCCTTGCTCAGAGAGAATACATGTTGCTGTTACTGAGATGGCAGCCTTATTCCCCAAAGTAAGTCACTTTTTACTGTCCCTCTTCAGATGATTGTCTCGGTATTGCTTCCTGAGCTGACACTGCCTTTGGTGAGGATCAGGGTGTGGGATGAAACCAAGGGCCCTGTGCAAACACTCTCTTCTAGAGTTGGACAGCAGCCCTTAACCTTTTTTTTTTTTTTTCTAATGTTTTTGTAGCACATACCTTTTAAGTAAGACACGGTTATGTAAGTCAGGTGCTGCAAGGCAAAGCCATTATTTTTTAAATTCCTTAAAATAGGCCATACTACTACAATTCTTTTGAGATTCAAGCATTTCCTTACTCTGTAGGCCATGGTTGCAAAGCTGGTAATGTTTAAAGTACCCAACTGAAGAGAGTTGGACTTTATGGGGCGGGGTCCAGTAGCTTTCATGCAGGCTTTAGGCCACCCTACAGCCCACAGCTTACAACTGTGCTCTTTATTTTAGAAACCCAAGTCTGACACGGTGAAGACTTCCCTCCGCTTACTGACGTCCAGTGCCTACCGGCTCCAGTCAGAGTGCAGAAAGGCCCTCCCAGGAGACTCAAGCTTGCCCACGGATGTGCAGTTGGTCACACAGCAGGTCATCCAGTGTGCCTATGACATTGCCAAGGCCGCCAAACAGCTGGTCACAATCACCACCAAAGAGAACAACAACTGATCAGCAGGCCACTGTCCTGTTTTCTAGGTTTCTGAAAGTCCGGCTTCAGTGTAGACATGAACTCTGCAGATTTTTACAAACACATTTAATGATGATTTGAAACTTTTTAAAAGAAAACTCAGTATTATTTTTGCATGTTTTCTAACGGATTTTTGACTGTAATTTAACCATCGCCTTATCTGTGCCTGTTTGCAGCTTAGTGTCTGTCCCATTGTGCTGTTGGCAAGGGCTCAGGTCAGGACCAGATGTTTAAAAGTTGCTGTCCAGAGTTGGCTAAAACTTTTCATCCTTTAAAAGTCTCTATCCATGGTTAAAACTATAATTGATATTTTTAGTAAAACATTTTCTTAAGAGAGTTGGATTTAAAAACTGTTATCTGTTTCTTCTAAGCATCGTGCAATAAGTAGATTCTCCATCCTGCCATAGAGTCTCAGAGCTTGGGGTATCTAGGCATGTGTGGAGAGCAGCGTCCTTGCCTCTTCCTGAAGAGAGCACATCTCTTGGAAGGGACAAGGAAATGACCCACTTTAACTTTTGTATCATGTTAAGTGTTGTGTTATTTAATATTTTTATCTTGATTTTCTATCTATAAAGATTTTACCATCATGCCGAAGTCTCCATAATGTCCAAATAGTAGTAAGGAATCTATCCTCTACATCAGGTTCCAGTGGCCACATCCAGAACAGGAGTACCACCCATTGTCAGGGACCCACCTTCCCCCCAAGCCAGACAGTTCACTCAGAACGTGGCAAAGAGAACCAGGAGTCTCAGACCAGCGTCAACATTCCTGCACTGGGCAGATGCTCCAGTGCCCTTCACTCTTTGACCCCTACAACTTCACCTGTCTTCTACCCTGAAAGGATTTCTTCCCAGGTAAGACACATGGTCTGTTGCCTCCCTTTTCTCACTATTCTCAGACATGTGCCGTCCTGTGGTACTGCAGGGAGAGTTCTCAGTGTGCTCTAACTGACTGCAGTTTCCACAGCTCTGCAAGGGCAGATGTTTACATCAGCCACGGCAGCACCGCTGTTTACATGACCTAATGCCCCCCATCTTAGCTGACCAGATCTGTCTGTTTTGTGTGGGTGATGATATGTCAGGTCAAGCTTAGGCCCTGACCTAGAGCAGGCAGTGCATGGCTGTGAAGGCAGCCAGGTGTATGAGGGCAGCTGCACAGCCTGCAAGGGCCGGAGCTTCTCCCCCTCACCCCTCTCATGTTGCTGTGGAGAAACAGACCTCAAGTTGCTAAAGCTTTGGATTTTCAAGATACCAGAAATTGGGGTTATTTTATGCCATTTTTCTTCTTAGAAATGTAGACAGCCTATCTAGACATGCCCACTAAATAAGCAGAAGTGAGCTGTGGCCTCTAGGCTGCCTCTCACAGCCTCTGCTGGGGTCTTTAAGCTGCAACATGAGAGCTGGCTTTACTGGCCACCAGAAGTAGCCTCTGAGCCAACCCTGGAAGGCAGTGATCGATCACCTGCTATGAGGTCACTGTCAGTCTCTTCCCCATGTGCTCTTTGGGAATGATCAGGGTGCGGGTCACCTCCTGGGAACACCACCACGGTCAGGTTTTCCAGGTCAGTGCATTGGAAAGGGCCAGCACTCCAGAGCTGTGCCCACAGATCTGTCTGCACAACCCTAAGTGATACATCATGCTGGAAGCCAAGGAGTGCCTTTCAGAAAGGGGCCTGCCAGCTTAGCTGAAGCTTTTCCAAGTGCTTCAAGGACGCTACTGCTCTCCCTGGCTGGTTCCAATCCTGGGCTGGTTCCCATGATCCCCAGGGAGGACAGGTCTCTGTTAGAAGCTTTTCAGAAGAGAATTGTTTGTTAGAGGCAAGGACCTGCTGCAGAGGACACCCCCTGTAGAAAATTAAGAACCAGCACAGCATTTCCAGCTGCTCTCAAGAACAGCAAAGTTCTGTCAATCCTGAGTCCTCCTAGGTGGAAGCCAAGGAAACAGCAGGAGGTGCCCCACACAGCACCTCGGGAAACCTGAGTTCAGAACTTTCTGCTCCTGTAGGCAAGTGCATCTTGTCTCAACGCTTGTTCTGGCCATTTTTGCTTGTGGGTCCCATCGCCTTGCATAAGTCAGCTCTGTGTCCAGTCGGGCTGTTCTGTCCTTTTTTCCCCACTTCCCAAGGCCAAGAAGACGGAGGTCCTGTTGATGAGCAGGCCCTGCCCTAAGTTCCATAGAAGGCACTGTGGCCTCAGCATGAGGGTTTGTACTTGCCAAAGACCTGGGAGTCCAGTGTTGCGCACAATGTGGGGGAGCTCGCCTGACTCCAGTGACTTCCGTCTCCTCCACAGTTCCCATGAGCCTCTTGTAGACCAGTTTCCTTCCCTCCTTGTCCTTGTTGATGTAACCCATGTTCTTACAAAACAGAATGCTGCATAGACAAAATGAGACGCATTTCATATTAAGTGTTTACCTGCATTGCTCATTCGCCTGTACTTGTGTCTCATTGTCCTTAAACATCCTGTTCCTGAAGGTACTGGCCCCTCATATAAAATCATTCTGGAATTTGTGCCTGCCAGTTATGCAATAAATAGTGTCTCTAAGTGTCTGTGGTCATTTTGCTTCCCTCTAGCTGGTGGATGTTTCTAGACACTGGTAGGGGTAGGGCAAGTTCCTATGTTACTGTATCTTTAGGAGAGATGATGTTTTAAGTCTCACTGTTGAGGGGCACCTAGCTTAGTCTTTTTCTTCTTGTGCTTAGCATGTAGCCTGTTTGTTTCGTATTTGAGGGAGGGTCTCAACCCTGGCCTGAGCTGTCATCCTCCTGCCTCTGCTTCCTGAACACTGAAACTATAGGCATGTGCCTTCATGGCCATCCTGGTGGTTCCCAGCAGGCAGTCAGGTGATAGAGTTAGTTCATGCTGAAGGGCAGCAGTCTGTTTTAGCATGGGGGGGCTGGGCACTCGGGTTTTCCAGGTCACTTTTCCATTGAGAGGATGAGGGGTGGAGGTAAAGGCTGCAGTCATGAGGCACTGATGTGAAAGCTGCTGAAAGGCCTGGAAGGTATCAAGGCCTGACACTTCTGAAGTGACAAGTAGAAGAGGCCAGCGTCAATGCGGGCGTGCTTAGAGATGCTCACTTTCGCTTTGTGTGTAGGTCCACTTACTTGCCTTTTCTCTCTTTCCACCATATTGTTCTTGAGGACTGAAATCATTAGACTTGGCAACAAGTGCCTCTAACCACTGAGCCATCCTCCTGGCCCCCAGAAACCAGTTTCTATCCACAGCCCAGAAAGGTTCAGAGTCAGTTAGGTCTACATGCTCAGTGTGATCTTGTAGGTCACCAGTCAAGTGGCATAAAGAACATGGGGACTCTCACAGATGTGCAGTGACAACAGGCAGAGCATGTGGTGTGTGTGCCGAGGACAAGAACTGTCAGGAGGGCTGTGCACAGGCCGCCTCCTGCCCTCCAGGACTCCAAAGCTGCAGTAGCAACGCTGTGTCTGTACGATAAGCTGTGTGCAGTGAAGCCAAAGGCCTGTACTAGCATTTGAAGAAACATGTGACTGTCGTGGTGATTACAGACGTAAAGTCCCCTTCCTCAAATAAGGACAATGATGTCAGACTCCACATGGCTGAACCCAGGCCAAGTTATGGAAAACTAGAAGGCCAGAGCTTTTAAAAGTTCTTCAAGTGATACTTATTTCATGGACTGATGGCTCCCTGAAACCCAGATGGCAGGAAAACACTTCCTATCCATAAACAGGGCTATGGCCAGGTGGTGGTGGAGCACACCACACAACTTTAATCCCAGCCCTCCAGAGACAGAGGCAAGCAGATCTCTGGATTGGTCTATGGAGTTCCAGGACAGCCAGGGCTACACAGAGAAACTGTCTCAAAAACAAGAGGGGAGAAAGCACCACTTCACAAGAGCAGTGAGAGTAACCTGTGAACCGAGACCAACAGAAGACTGTCAGCCTACCCAGCCCCCACCTGCAGCTGTGACAGCTGAGCTTCGTCTCACCCTTAGTGAGCACTGAAAAGTCGGCTCAGGTCCACACCCGAGAACCATGGTGAGAGGGAGGAAAGTGATGCAGCCTCGGACCTGGGCTGCTGAGTAAACTCCAGGTTTCCCTAACTACAGACAGTGGCCTATACTGGCTAGGATTTATTGAGGTACGTACGGAGCCCCAGAGGAGGGCATGGAAAGCACAATATAGTTGTTGCTATAAGGAGCACAGCTGTCTGCAGAGGTGAGCTGGGAACTGTGTCACGTGGATCCAGAGGAATCTGTGATTCTGAGTCTGATCTCATTTCTCCAGGCTCACAGGCTCCTCAGACACATAATTCCCACAGGCTGCACACAGCCTTCCCCAGACTCCGGAGGTCCTAGTCACGCCCCTGCCTTTACCAGGCTAGCCAACCAGGTCTTGAGGATTTGGGGTGGCATGTGTTCTAAAGCTCTATGGGATTCTTTTCTTGGTGGTGCTGGGGCTAGAATGAGGCCCCTACAGTAGCATTCCACACTGAGCTACACCCCATCCCCCATGGGAATTCTCACACTTCCTTCATTGCTTGTCTTTCCAGAAAGCGTGGTAGATGCCCAGACTACCGGGCTCTTCCAGAATACACACATGGTCCTTTGGGGCTATGCAGCTAATAGCCTGAAATAACTACACCAAGACCTACAAGCCGGCCTTCAATAGAATAACTTATTACATGGCACCTTTAAAACCAGATGGCTCCCTCTTCTCTAGCTGGTCCTCCAGCTCAGCTGAGACAAGGGGAACCTATATATCCTATCCTTGGAATACAGCTGGTTCTCAGTGGCTCTAAAATCTATTTAGAAAGCATCATCTGAGCTCTGGACAGTGTTGTAAACAGGAAGTCTACATCTGTAAGACCTGTCTGGGTGAGGAAGGCAGGGGAAGGATCTCACAGATGCTGAATCCCCATGACACCTTGGATCTAGCTGGACCATGATGTGCCTGAACAACATGAGTCCTGGCCACATCAAGCAATGTACAAATGTCCGGAGTTGTGTACCAAGCCGCCATGCTTCTCTGTGCTCAACGTCAGTCCCAGGCAACTTTGGGGTGTCCATAAGGCTGAGAATGAAAGCATACAATTTATCAGGTAGCAGTCTGGGACTCTGGGAACTGACCTCCCAATCTATCAGGGGCACACAAGTGAGTTCTCACAGCTGAGAAAGGCCTGACTCTGAGTCCCAAGTGAGGACCTCACACTTTGTGTGCCCTGGGAAGCCCTGACCCAGCATGCAACCCATGTGTAAGTTAGGTCCTCCACACTCTGGTCTTATCACCCTGGCCCCTTGCTCTCTGACAGTGAAGCAGTTAACCCTCTTCAGCCCACACCCCTCAGAATGCCAGGTGGCCCAGATCCCTCCACCCACTCCAGAGAGCCTCGTCAGCAGGTCCCTCACAACAGGCATGACAGCCTCCGTGGTGCCCTGCTCAGGGCTCACACGGTGATACATAGAAAGAGATGAGCAGAGGGAAGGGGGAGGCAGGCAAGCAGGTCTCTTAGTGTGTGGCTCACTGTGCAGTTGGGATCTGGTCCCATTGTCACCTCATAAGCGACGGCCATCACTATTCTAGATCATACTTTGTGCAACAGGGTGGACAGGTACATGATCAGCAGTCAGGCCTCTGTCTTTACAGCAGGAACCATAGCAAAATCACTGACCATTTGAGGTCCAGTCAAGGATAGCCTTTGCTCTGAGGCTATAACCAGTCAGAAAGACAGACACAACATAGGGGCAAGAGAACCCAGGACGAGACTGTGGTAGCCAGTCACCTGGTAGGTGCCTACCTTGGGCTGGTAGCCCTCCTCAGCCATGCTTTTCGCCTCCTGCTGCAGCAGAGCATCCGAGAGCTGTTCTGCCCGCTGGACCGCCTCTTCTTCTGCCTCTGCCTGCTGAGCTGCTTCCCAAGCCTGGAGCTGGCGCTCTGCAACCTGGACACCAAGGACAGAGTCACCAGAGACAAGGCCCATAGGGCAGAGCCCTGTCTCTGAGCAAGGAGGCAGATGGAAAGTGCTGGTGGCCAGGAGATGGCGCTGTGGGCCTTGTGAAAGCTCTAGATGCCGCCAAGGGTTTGGAGAACAAGGAGGTAGGAACAAAAAAGTAACTGCGACATTAGCATGGTCCTCGAAAACTAAGGAACCAGAATGGAGCCGGTGCCATGGAGATGTGGCTCAGTGCTTAGCAGCTCTTACAGAAGAGCTGAGGTCAGTTCCCAGGCACCTCAGGTGAGTGGCTCTCACCTGCCTGTGACTTAGCTCCAAGAGATCCAGTGCCTTCTACTGGCCTCCTTGGGCACTGCACCCAGGTACCCAAACCCATATTCAGACACATTCTTTTAAAATGTGAGGGCTGCTACAGAAACCAAAAGGGATTTGGATGTGAGTGTGTAAAGGAACTGAGTCAAGGAAGTCCGAGCTCTGTTCTGCAGTGTTCTGAGAGCCTGCTGCTTTCAGGGTCCTGACCTGCGGAGGCTGCCGCTGCCCTTGCCCTTGCCCTTGGCCCCCACCTGGGCTTCCAGCTCCTGCTTCCTGGCTGACTTCAGCTCCTCACTCTCCTCCTTTGCACGCTGAGCTGACTGCCTTGCCTCCTCCAGACTCTGAAGGAGTCTTTCCCTGTGTTTTAGGGTCTCCTCTTGTGCCCGCCGGTTCTGTTCAATCTTTTCTTGTATCTGCTGCTGCCTCCCCGTCAGAACCTGGCCAAGGAAAATGAAAGTTTGCATTTCAGCGGAAGACACCACTGGCTGCAGCCATCTGTACCAATCCAACTTAATCCTCATACACAGGTAGCAGACCTGAGCCACAGGCCCAGTGTGGGTCACCACTCTTTCCCCGCCATCCCAACTGTCCTGGTTAGTTGGTTTTCCAACTCTCCACAAGCTAGAGTCATCTGGGAAGAGGAATATCAAAGGCTTCCATAGGGTTAGCCTATAGGGAAGTCAGTGGTGAACTTCCTGGTTAATGATGGATGTGGAAGGGTCCAGCCCACTGTGGGTGCTGCCACCCCCACAGGCAGCTGGGATATAGTTGTGCCATCCTCTGGCTCCAAGCAGCAAACACCTGCTGTTGTTTGAAACTTACACCTTAACCCAGAGCAACGACATGTCCCAACCCCAGCCCAGGAACCAAGAAGCCACAGACATGCCTGACACCTGCACTGTCAGGAGACACACAGCGTGGCTACACCCAGGAGGGAAACTGAAGTAAAGAAGACTGAAATCCATGGGGTCTATGCTACACAAAAGTGAGCAGCCAACCAACCGTGGCCTCATTTCCAAACAGACCTGATGATTCAGCGCAGCTTTCAGTGCAGGGTGACAAGGACTTCCAAGCCAGGTCCCCTGCACCTCTCCCACTCTGATCCAGCTGATTGCTGGCCCCAGCGAACACATAGTCCTGCAGGAAGGTGCCCTGCAAGTGCCTCACACAGTATCCACTCGAGGAGGCAGGCAGGGCAAGGCTGCAGTCGCAGCCTCATAGTCTTCACTAGTAAGGGGCTCAGATGTGCTAGCTAGAAATCCAACAGCACAGTGGGAAAAAAAAGCATGTCATTAAGAAGCCATGCTCTGGGCCACAGGAGACAGAGAGCAGTCAGTCGGAGGCTGAGGATAAGAGGGCTCTGAGGACTTCGTACATGTTCTTTCTGTCCGTCTGACTCCTTTCTAGGAAGCTCGTGTTACTTACTCAGTGACTTAAGCACTACTTGAGATACCAGAGCAGATTTAATCGGTGGGGTTGCACATCTCCTGGGACCATGGCCCTCCAAGTCCCTCGTGTCTGGAATTACCTCACTCATCAGTCTGTCCCGTGCACTCTGCTCACGAGCCCACTCTGCTTCTCTCTTTTCCCACATCTCCTTGGCCTCCTCCCTGGACAAATAAAAAAGGACAACAGAAGTTGTGCACCACCACCAAAGGCAGGGAATGGAGGGCACAGCACACATCCGCCAACACCGGCTGTAGCAGGTAAGGTTATCATTTAATACTTCATCTCCTTAAATTAAAAAAAAGTACCACAGCCATTTAGCACTGAGGTAAATAAAGCCATCAGAACTAGAGACAGGAGGGGACAGGCACTACCTGTGCCCCAGCCCAATCACCACCCTCCCAGGATGGCTTCTGGCTCACCTAGCAGCAGCTAGCATCCTCTGGTCTCCGTGATCTGTGTACCTACCACTTGGCGGAACATTGAGACCAATAACAGTGTCTGTATTGCCTATTTGCCTATTTCCATCTGTGAGTTGGACTTTAGGCCCCAAAGCTGGTCACAGAGGCCAGCAGTCCCAGCCCCTGGGCCCTAAGGAGCTCAGGAGGTGAAGACCAGCCAAGGTAACAATGGTAGGACTGTCTTCAGAAGCACATTAGAATCCAGGCTGATCTTACAGAGCTTAGAAGCATTAAACATTTCTACAGTGGAAGCAATCTCCTCACGTGGTTTTAAGGCTTTGGATGAAAGCATTATTACTCTGAAGCATAACGACTTCCACCTTGAATAGTGTTAGGTCACTACCCCAAGCTACTAGCAAAGACATGTTCCCTGGGGATGATGAGTTACAGGGGCAGATGTACAGATGTCTGAGAACGAGGCGCCCACCCAGTGACCTGAGGGTGTCTCACAGAACCAGAGCGGAAGCCAGCAGCTGCCCTCACCTCAGCAGCAGCTGCAGCTCTGCCTCCCGAGCTCTCTCCAGCTGCAGTTGCTCCTCGATGACCCGTTTCATCCGGGCTGCATCAGCCAGCGCCTGCTCCCGCCTGGCCAGCTGCACAGACTGCAGCTCATCTTCCTTCTCCAGGAGTGCTTGCAGGATCCGCCCATCTGCCTCCTAGAGAAGGGGGTGTGGCCAAGTGAGCTCTGAGCTATGTCAGAAAGAGAAGCCTGCCTCCCTGCACAGCCCTGCTGCACAGATACAGCCATGTAGTGCCCGATGTATTCTCAGGACAGGAAGGAAGGGGCTTCACTGTTTCGGGATAACCACAAAGGCCCACTTCAGGCACTGCACTGGCCCAAAGGCTTCCCAATAAAGGAAGTGACCCCTCCTGCCACCTGTGCCACCACAGGCACATGCCCCTGGACTATGGCCTCAGTGCTTTGAAGAGCATATGGCAGTGCAGGAACATAGATACATGCATAAACTACTCACTGCAGCTTTATTGTAAATGGGGAAAACTAGAAATCACCAAATGCCAGCTGGTAGGAAGTAGCCTATTATGTCTACATAACATAACAACAAAAGGGTGAGGGAAATGCAAGGGTGGGGCAGAAATAGTGGCACCAGATCTGGCAGTCTGACCGGAGGAGGCAAACAGTCAGGAACTCTGAATGTGCTCACTCACAAACTCCTTAAAGTACATGACAGGAACACCCAGCAGCCTCCAGTAAGAGGCCAAACCAGTGGTCGCTTGTCTTCCATCCTGAGAACAATGTACTGAGCAATGCAACTGAACTGACTCCGGAAGTGAGCACGGGAGGGAACCCGCCTCTCCACGGGTGTGTAGTAAACACAGGAGAGGGAGCTGCCATCTCTAGAGATGGAGAAGGACATCGAGGCAGGAGAAGGAGAACTTGGCTTTTCCCCTCACTGACACTGAACTGGGCACTTTGCTGCTGCATGTACCCACACTGAAGTGATTGCTGGTTAAGCCAATGAACATCTGCATCACCTGCACCATCTGCCACCATCTTTTCCATTAAGAATGTCTATGGGGGGCTGGAGAGATGGCTCAGCGGTTAAGAGCACCGTCTGCTCTTCCAGAAGACCCGGGTTCGATTCCCAGCACCCACATGGCAGCTAACAACTGTCTGTAGTTCCAGTTCCAGGCAAACACCAAGGCAAATAAATAAAGTTTAAAAAAAAAAAAAAAAAAAAAAAAGAATGTCTATGGACTGGACCAGTGAGATGGCCCAGTGGGGAAAAGCATGTGCCACATAACTGAGAACTTGAGTTCAATACCCAAAACTCATAGAAAGAGGGATGAATTTCGACCTGAAAGTCGACCCCTGACCTCCATGTGCACACTGTGGCACATGCATGCCCTCCGCTGCAAACAATACAATTTAAGGTTTTGTTTATATGTGTGAGTGTTCTGACTGCATCTCTGTGCACCACCTGTGTGCCTGCTGCTTATGGAGGTCACAAGGGAATATCAAGCCCCTTTAGCACCAAGTGGTGCTAGGAACCAAAATCAGGTCCTCTGCAAGTGACCTTTAACTACTGGGCCATCTCTCCAGTCCCTAAAATACCTAAGAAACAGGTGTAATGGTGCATGCCTTTAATTACAGCACTTGAGAGGCAGAAGCAGATGGATCTCTGTGAGTATGAGGCCAGCCTGGTCTATATGGCCTGTTTCTGGCCAGCCAGGGCCACACAATAAGATCCTGTTTCAAAAAAACAAAATAAAAAACCCAGTAACAGTGCAGTCTACCATGGAGCTGTCCTTGGGCCCTCACAATTCAGGTACAGAATAGCAAAGAGAACACTGCCAAGTGTCACCCCAGGCTTGCAATTTCCTCCTCTCCTTTGTACTAGCTACTGGCATCTCTCTACCCACTTGTGAGGATGCGCTCAGGTCCTGAGCAGTGAAAACACTATTTGCAAAGGATGGAAAGACTTCCAGGATATCAGCTCACTCACCAGCTCCTCCTGGATCTGCTGGGTCCGCCTGTGGAGCTGCGCATTGTACTGATGTCTCAAGAAGCGCCTAAGATGGGAATCAGGCAGCTTCAGTCCGCATGCCCAGTTAACCACTGTTCCATGCAGGCCACACCCCCTGGGTCTGGGGAGACCCCATGGAAGTCTGGGAAGGCAAAGGCCTGCCCTCTGGGAAGAGCCCAGGCTGCCACATACCCCAGCTCTGCCTTGCGCCTCAGGGCCGCCATCTGCCTTCTCTCTTCCTCCAGCCTCTCCAGCTCCCAGCGCTGCTTCAGCAGGTTCTCCTGTTCCTTCTTCAGCTTGGTTGCCTGTGGTTACAACAGTAAACCCAAGTAAGATGGGCTGCCAGACTGTCCTCATGCATCGCATCGTCTCCATCTCTGGCAGGCCCTCCCCTCCATGGTCCCCTCCATGGGATTCTGAGTCCCAAGTCAACTACTCTGTTCTTACAAGCCTGGCCCAACCCAAAAGACTTCCTGTGCTGGCCCAGACTTACTCTAACTTAACTTCTGTTTCCTCGGCCAACACAGAAGCTTTGCTCAGGCCCTATCTCTAGCATCTGGAATTAGTGATGGGCACTCAATTTCTACTTATTAAAATAATGGGGCTAGGGAAAACGATAACAGAGACCAAAGAGGTGAGGCCTCCCTCCATCTGAACAGAAGACTGTCTACTCAGGAAACCTCAGTGTTCTCAAGGACAGCCTCCTGAACAAAAACCCCTCATGGCTCACATCCTGAGACCCAGAACCTGATCATAGTGGATGTGTGCTAAAGCATGTCCCACGGAAAACCCCTCATCCAAGTGTGTCTCTAGACCATTAGCATCTGAGCACAGCATGGAGGGTCACAGCAAAACTATGAAGGGGTACACTGGAGAGAAAGATCTGTACACAGAATCCCACCCCTGCTGTGACCTTGGACTGGCCTTTTAAATGTGCCCATTTCCCAGTCAAGCTGCAGCAGAGCGGCTGGTGGGCCAGGGGCTCGTCCTCACCTCCATCTCCTTCTGCTTCAGTTCCTCCATCTGCTGTCGCAATGCTTCAGCCAGCAGTTTGTCCCCCAGCTGCCTCCGCTCCTGCTCGGCCTTCAGCCGCGCCAGCGCCTCCCTGCGGGCTGCTTCATACTCGTTCTCAAAACGCCGCTTCTCCTGCTCCTCAGTGGCTTCTTGCTATCAGCATACAGCCAGGGCCAACACTCAGCTCCCTGCTGCCCGTCAGCCGGCCAGGAACCCCTCTTCTCCAGCAGTGACCCTCAGGCTCAGCAATGTCAGCCTTCTTCCCCTCCACATACAGCACAACGAACTCAGACACAGTGATGCGTACATGCTCTGGGCTCATCCACAGGTGCTGCCTAAGCCAGGGCTGCATGCCTGGAGTTAGGTTTATGATGCCATGGCCAGAGAGACAGCTCAGCAATAAGGAGTCCTCTGCTCTCCCAGAGGACAACCCAAGTTCAGTTCCCAGTACCCACATCAGGCATCTCAGTTAGCTGGAACTCCATCTCCCGTCTGGCCTGATCTGGCCTCTCAGACACCAGCACACATGTGGCACACACTCAAACATGTAAATAAAAGTGAAAACTTGGTGCTGGAGAGATGGCTCCATGGTTAAGAATACTGTGGCTGCTCTTCCAGAGGACTTGGGCTTAATTCCCAGAACCTACATGGCAGCTCACAGCTGTCCATAATTCCAGTTCCAAAGGATTCAAGACCCTATTCTGTCCTTCAGAGGCACTGGACATGCTTGATATACACAGATATAAAGGGAATATAATTTTTTAAATATATTTATTTATTTATTACATATACAATGCTTTGCCTACGTGTATTCCTGCAGGATGGAAGAGGGCACCAGATCACATTACAGATGGTTGTGAGCCACCATGTGGTTGCTGGGAATTGAACTCAGGACCTCTGGAAGAGCAGCCAATGCTCCTAAACCGCTGAGTTATCTCTCCAGCCCCCGATATACACAGACATAAAGGGAAAACACACATACACAAAAAAATAACTTTACAAAAACAGATTTTTAAAAAGCTGACCAAAGTGGCACATGCTTATAGTCTCAGTCGCAGGGAGTGGAGCTGAATAGGTCCTCGGTAGTCTACTTGGGAAAGCTACAGATCACTGAGAGACCTTATCCCAAAAAATTGGCTGGCTTCTGAGGAGCATCACCTGAGGCTGTCCACTGACTGACACATGCACATACTTGCATACACACCCCCACGTGTGTGCAAACACCTGTACACACACCCACATATATGCATGCAGACACCTGTACATACACTCACACATGTATATAGCTGCACACACACACATACATGTTTATGCAACACCTGTACACACCTATGCATGAACATACCTGCATACACACCCACACATGCATGCATACACCTGTACACACAGACACATGCATAAATATGCATGTGTGCCCACACAAAGCAAATATTGAGGCTGCACATGCAGCCAGCAGTGCAGCAGGAACCTACCGCTCCTCTAGCCAAGAGCACAGACACAGGATACAGTGAGAGGTGGGAGGGGCCACAGGCAGCCACAGCACAGCACATAAAGGTCACACATCACACACCTGTTTTTTTTCTTCTTTCTGTGTTGCCCAAGAATTTATCACATGCTTCTTATGAAGGTCCAGCTCAATCTGAGGATAAAAAAGAAAGAATATTAATTTCCCTGTGGGCTTGTGTGAGACTTAGGTGACTTGCTCTTGTATGTACCATCTGCTGGAACCTGACCATGACTCTCTTTGTGAACTTCCAGTGCAAGGTGACCCCAAGAGAACAGTATGAGGGCCAGAGAGACACTCAAGGTGTGAATACATGGCCTGCAAACCTGAGTTCAGTCTCTGGAGCCATCTGTATAAATGTGGGATGTAGTGGCATGCATGTGTGATCCCAGCACCTCTGTGGTGAGAGGCACAAGAGCCAGCTAGTGTGGCATGCTCCGTCAAGCTGCAGAAATTAGACAAACCCTGCGTCAGAGAGGGCACAGGGGAGAAATGACCCCCCAAATTGTCCTTGACCTCCACAGTCATCACGGCACACCTCTCCCCCTCACACACACAGTAATCCATAAATTCAACAACAGAACCAGTGTAAACACTCAGCACGTTAGGAGAACAAAGGACCAGCTGCTTCTAGGCCCAGCTTACACCCTGAACACAGGGCCAAAGCTCCCAGCCCTGCGTGAGCAGGAAGCTTTTCTCAGCAGACTCCGAAAAGGAACTGCAGACTGGAGAGATGGCTCAGAGGTTAAGAGCACTAACTGTTCTTCCAGAGGTCCCAGCATTCACATGGTAACTCACAACCATCTATGGTGAGATCTGGTACCCTCTTCTGTACACTATATACATAATAAATAAATCTTTAAAAAAAAAAAAAAAAAAAAAAAGGAACTGCAATTTGAAGAGAGCCCAGGAGACAAATGGGCAAGAAGCAGAGCTAGCCCTCAGCTTGGCTCACCAAAACTTCCTTTACAACGTATTAGTTTTAGATAAGACTGGCCTTGAACTCACAGACACTCTCCTGCCTCTGCCTTCCCAGTGCTGAGACTAAAGGAGTGAACCAGAGTCTGGCAAACCATGATTTGAGCCTAATCCCAGCATTCAGGAGGCAGAGGCAGATGGATCTCTGTGAGTTCAAAGCCAGCCTGGTCTACAAAGTAAGTTCCAGAACAGCCAGAGCTACACAGAGAAACTCTGTCTCAAAAAACCAAAAAAAAGAAACAAAAAATTCTGAAAACTGGGGTTGGAGAGATGGCTCAGCAGTTAAAAGCACTGGCTGTTCTTCCAGAGGTCCTGAGTTCAATTCCCAGCAACCACATGGTGGCTCACAACCATCTATAATGAGATCTGATGTCCTCTTCTGGCCTGCAGGCAGAACAGTTTATACATAAATAAATAAATAAATCTTAAAAAAAAAAAATGTCTGAAAACACAATGTCACCTACAGAGGCAAAGCAATGGAAGGGTCTCAATTCTTACCTCTCGAAGTTTGGTGTTGTTTTTTTTCCAGTGATCATATAAAAGTCGTTCAGCAATCTGTTGAGAAAACACAGAAAGATGTGTGAGGTCGCTGTTCAAATTCATTCACTTAGACAAAGCACAACAGAAGTCAGCGGAGGCCATGACCTCCATTCAGCACATCTGCCGCTCCAACCTACTTTCCTTACACATACAGGGCTGGGGACAGGAGCTGCTAAGATCTGACGCTATGGCTGGGTCCCTTCTAGGAGTTTCCAAATACATATAGCATGTTGAAACAGACTGAGGCTAGTCACCATAACAACTTGAAGATAAAATACAACATCCCAGACCTTTGTGGGACCACAGACCTAAACAAGGAGGGAGGGATCACATGCAGGGATATATAAGGCAGAGAAGGGGGCTACCACATACCAAACCTCCCTCTGAAGGCACATAAGTGTGGATGCTGCCTTTCCATTTGCCCTCATTCTTGCTGGAAACCTCACACACCCTGTTACTGTGGCTGGTATTAACTCCCAACTTACAGACAGAAAATCAGACCTAAACCAGGCAAGTGGTGGTTAACCAGGCTGGGATTACACCTTTAATCCCAGCACTCAGGAGGCAGATCTCTGTGAGTTCAAGGCCAGTGTGAGCTTCAGGGGTGCACAGAGAAATCCTGTCTCAGAAAAGAAAGGGATGGGGGAGGAAAGAGAAAAAAATCTTCTCAGCCTCCAGCACCAGGCTGAGCACACAGAAACATCCAAGCTTCTGTGGGATTGTGGGTCTATTGTGAGACATTGTGGACTAAATGCTAAACATGGTAATAAAGCACGGTTGTCTGCCCACACTGCACAGATCCTTAGTGCTTTACCATGTCTGGGTCAGATCACTGCTGTGAGCCAAGTCTGAATTACCCCCCATGCTCACAGTTTAAACACTAGCTCCCGGCCAGGTATGAGGAAGCCAGAGACAGCCAGATCTCTGGAACTTTGAGGCCAGGCTGGTCTACAAAGAAAGTTCCAGGCAAACTAGACTACATGGACCAGCTCAAAACAACAACAAAACCAGCAGCAAAAATAACTGCTTGCCAGCTTTGGTACTATTTAGAGAAGCCACGGTGCCTTTAGGAGGCGAGAAATTAGCTGTCGGCAGCACCCACTGGGGAGTGTCTTTGAAGGTAATAGACAAAACCTTCCTTCTAATGTGCGCTCTGCTTCCTGAACAACATGATATGAGCTCCAGTGTATGGTCATATGCTGTTTGTGTTCTAACAAATAAAGCTTGCCTAACATCAGAGGACAGAGCTAGCCACAGAGACCAGTGGTGTCATAGGCCTTTGTTCCCAGCACTTGGGAGGCATACACAACAACACCAGTGGCCATTATGATAGCATTATAAAGCCATAAGCTAAAATAAACCTTTTCTCCCTAAAAAAAGGAGTGCTTTCCCCATGGACACTGAGTCACCTGGCCACCTCATCTGGCCAAGGCACCCAAGAACAACCTCATAGGTGTCAGCTCAGGCTGTGGACACGGTCACTCTGCAGCCTTCTCCAGGTCTAGGCTAAGTACCAGTTTCCTTTGTTCTTCTCGAGCTGACTTCAGATCCCTGTGCTGCTCACGGATTCTTTGTTCCCGCAGGCCCATATTCAGCCTCAGCCCTTCCAGCTCAGCAGCCAGTAGGTCCTGCTCCTCCAGAACGAGCTGCCTGAGTCTCTCCCGACGGGCCTCTAGACTCATCCTCTTCTCCTCCTTCATCTTCTCACGCTGGTAGGCATGCATGCTAGGTAAGGAGCCCACTGTGCATCAGCCACATCCAAGGCACAGTTTCATATGCATTTCTATATAAATTAGGGGTGGGGGGCTAAACACCTACAGAAAAGACGACTGTTCTGTATACGTTTTATCTTTCAAAATGCATGTTATTTCACTGGTTATTACACACACACTCCAATTTCCAGCTAGAATACCATCACCATATAGATTACTCATGGTGTCACAAACCACAGTCCCTAGGCCTTGAGGCCACATCCCCTAGAGCAGCTAGTGGTAGGAACCAGCAGTTATTACACACAGATACTTACCTCCGCTGGTAGGAAGTGTCTGAGCTCCATTCCGCCAGTTTGGAGTTGTGGATGTCCGAAGTCCTAAAATAACGGCTGTTCTGTTCCCACTGCTGTCGAAACTGTGCCTCTTGCTCTCGCTGACGCTGCTGGCGTGCTACATGCTGATGTAGGGGTCTCCGGCTGTCCCAATAAGAGGGCAGCGTGGGGAGCGCCATCTGAAGGGGACATCAGTGGGCAGAAACTGAGCCAGCTGCAAACCCAGAAACCCTCCCTCACTTGTCTCCTCCCTTTTATGAGGGCTGCTCACCCTTTGGCTGCACCTTTATAACCTTTAAGATCCACATTCACACCCTAGAACTGAATGATCAAAATTTTAGAATGAGGCCTATGCCAGCATGTATGATATGCCACCAAGGCTGCAAATTATCAATTTAAATAAACTTGGACTGTGCCCAGCAGTGGGCCAGCCATTATCAGGGACACTACAGACACAGAAATTGTCCTGAAAAGTCTGGGATAGGCAAGTGGGGATTTTTACACTGCATAAAATTAGCGGGATCAGCGGCATGCCCCCATGCAATCCCAAGTGCTTTGGAGACTAAAGCAGGAAGAGATCACTTGATTCCAAGAGTTCAAAGCCATTCGGTCTCAAAATCAACAAAAATAACCAGAGACAACGATGTAAAGATTATTAGCATGTGCAAAGCACCTGACATATAACTTTTCACAAGTCCCGCGGCACCCCTGTCCGGTCCCCCGGGGCCCTCTAACCAGCGGCGACAGAGGACGCCTCGTCCCACCCCTCGGCCGAGCCTAACCTCTGACTCCTGTTTCTGGGCACCCCAAGTTCGCGAGTCGCCAGCCTAAGCTCGAGCACACGCACACCAGATCCGAGCACACACACAACAAATCCGAAGAGTCCCGCGGCGCCCGCTGCAGAGACGCCAGCCGTTTCCCGACCGGTTGCCCGGCAGCCCGCGGGATGGACTACGGAGCGCCGCGAAGGCCAAGGTACCTCCAGCACTTTCTCTCCGAGAAAAAGAAATGGGGAAGGGGGTGTCTTACTTTGGCGCCCCCTCGCGGTAGGAAGAAAATCAACAGCTAGTGTTGCTAGTCCTTGAAGTAGGAAAAAGAGAAAGGATCAAGAGTCATAACCCACATATTTGTCAAACAAGGCACATCACAAACTATTCAAGGAGCTGCCCAGAGTGAAAAATAAATGATTTTCAAAGCTCCCGAGGTGTATCCCATAGGTAACAGAGGCCAAGAACCGTTGGTTTCTGTAATTACAAGTCATTGATAAATTTCTACTGTTGTCTTAGATTTTAATAACTGTAACTCACATGATTGCACATATTTATGCATTAACTATTCCACTAAAAAGAAAAAGCAAGGCTGGGATCGTCGGACAGTATTGTTGGGCCTCCATGAACAGGTTCATATCTGTAGCATGCTAGATATGGCAATCCTGGGTTGGTCACTTCACCCTGTGACCCTGGGGCCCCCTAGAAACAACACTGAAAGAGATGTGTAACTGGAGGATATGGGTCAGAGGTCTAGACACATCCCACAGTACAAAATGAGCGTACTTCTGCTTTCCTTCAGTTTAGAGATATTTAACTGTGAAATGCCTGTTCCATACATGAAGATCCCCATGGACGACCTACACACCTGCCATCTCCCAAGCTGATGATTGTTAGGATTCTGTCCTAGCCCCTGAAGCCACACCTGGCCAACGGCAATTGTCCTGGCCCCGCCCTGAGTTCTGGCGTCAAGCTCCATTTAAGAAGGTTCCCACTTTTGCCCCACCCCTCTCCTCCCCACCCTGCCAGAGGGTACACTCCTCAACCCCTGACCCCTCCCTCCTCCTCTCTCTTCTCTATTTCTATGTATCCATCTATCTCTTCTCCCTCTCTCCATAATAATAAAGTCTCTCCACGCAGACCCAGTCTAATTGTCTCCCCTGCATTGCTGCCTTCAACCGCACCTCATTGGGCATGGGACCCCCATCCATCACCCACAGGTATACATGTTATCATAACATAACAATGGTCATCTCCAATGAAGAGGAGGTGGCACCACTTCACCCCACCCCTGGGGTGATCAAGGCAGAAAGGGCCTTCCAGACATCGTAGGAGTCCAATACGTGTTTGTGGACAGAACTCCCTTGTGGGATAATGCCCTTGTACACTGTAAAGATGTTACTCATATTGGTTTAATAAAATGCTGATTGGCCAGTAACCAGGCAGGAAGCATAGGTAACACAATCAGACCAGGAGAATTGTGGGAAGAGGAAAGGCAGAGACTCAGTCAGCAACCAGAGCAGAGGAAGCAAAATGAAAATGCTGGACTGGGTAAAGGTGCTGAGCCGTGTGTCTAAACGTGGATAAGAATTATGGGTTAATTTAAGTGTAAGAGCTGTTGTTCCGCGCGCGAGATCAGATGCGCACACACTATGGATGCCACACAAGAGTTTATTCAAGGGAGTTACCAAGCAGGTAGCCAGAGAAAAGTGGGGGGAGAGAAGAGAGAGAGAGAAGGACTGCCACATGGCATCTCCCCTTGAGAGAACGGGTGGGCACAAGTCACGTAGCCACGCCTAGGGGTGGGTGTGCACTCCGTACCCTGGCCTGTTCTGGTGGTGCCATGTTGACTTTACCACATGGCCTCTACATGCCAGGAATTCTTATTTCACCCGGCACCATGTCGGGTTCACCACCGTGGTGTGCCAGGAACACTTACAAGATCTAGTTAGTAATAAGCTTGAGCTACTGGCTCAGTAGTTACTATAACACTATTTGGGAAGTGGCTGCTAGGTATTTTGGGAGTTGTTAGTGGACAGAAACTTTCGACTATGTTGAGAACTTCAGACATGCATGAATTAAATCCAGAGGGAACTGGCTTTGAGTCCCGGGAAAGTCCTGATCCCCTTTCCAGGCTTCAGTTTATTCAAAAGCGTAATTGCGGTTAACACAACTGGAAGGACTCTAGGCCTTGTCTGACCACAGCCCTGATCCTTAAGGTGCAGTGCCCTCCAGGCCTCCTCTTCCAATTCCTCCTCCTCTTCCTCCTCCTCCTCTCCCCCCTC
>PVIH01022006.1:0-28279 GCA_004025045.1 Sigmodon hispidus | reverse complement strand
TATACAGGGATGGGAAAAAAAATTTCAGAGGGAAAGCTGAACACATAGTAAATTTATGTGTAGCAATCTTATTTGCATTACCACCCTTGATATGCCATGCTTATGATTCTTATCCTGTTCATAGTTATTGTTAACTTTTCCTCATTTTAAATTCATGTTACTTTTTTTGTTAAATATAAAATAAAGAAGAAAAAAAAAAGAAAGGAGGAAAAAAAAATAAAACACAGTATCCTGCATGTGAAAGCCTTCTCACAGCTGGGTTAGATAAGATCCTTCTACAGTACTTACCTTCACCGGAGAGCTTAACACTACATGTTAAGTTCATTTCTCATTAGTCCGTATCTCTCCTCATACTAGCCATGACATGACTAACAATGGATTCCAATAAAAACTGGTGATGAATAAATGTTTTAAGTAGGAATGACCAACCTGTGGACTGCTGGCTGAATGTGGCCAAATGTAACAGAGGACAGCAATGGATGCAGCCAAACATAAAATCCTAAATGTACTTAATTAAAACATTATGAATCTTCTTTTGTAACTTGTTTTTGAGTTTCCCAAGAGTGAACTTTGTAGATAACAATATTATGCTGCAATGTCAAAAGGTAGAATATATGCCAGCTCGAACCACACATATACTTTGCATTGCCAAGTAGAGCCCAAGCATAACAATTTCAAACACTTTCATAATGACTCCCCAATGTCTTAATTTTTTTTAAGGAAGAGTCTATCCCAACCTTATGTTTAAATATTTAGAATATTTAGGTTGGTTCCATAGTTAAATAATAAATTAAAAGAATAGCTACTTCAAAAGTCATCTATTCCATTGCTTCATCTATATTACAAAATATGTGCTACATACACAGAATCAAGTCATTCTGTTATTTTAGAGAATGTATCAATACTTCTGCAATTTGAACTCAGAAGAATGTTTAAAGAACAATCCTAGCAAACTTGAATGTCATGTGGTATTTAAATAACAGTTTTGTTTCTTTAGCGTTCCTATAAAATTCTGTAGATTTTTAGCAGAGGAAATAACTTTAAAGAAACATTGTGTGAATGTAGTAAAATAGACTAGTTCCCAGTATTAGATTCCTATCCAGACAGGGTTAGTGTCTATCAGTTGGTGAAAGACAGAAGACCAGAAGAAACGTGCCCCAAATGTCGTGTAAACATGTTAGTCCCAGCAACTCTGCCAAGCCTAACATTCCTGAAGCTAAAGTGAACTAAAGGCCCACCCACACACGTGTGGATTATTTCCCCACCCTGTGAAACTGGGGCATGGGAAAAGTTTGGATTTCTGGAAATCTCAGAAACAGCTAGAAAGGAAATATTTCTTTTATAGACTGAGAAAAATTATAATTCAATCTCAAGTGAGCTCCTTAAAACTAATATTTAAGGGAAATGCTGCCCTGAGTTGGGCTGAAGGATCTACTACTCACCTTGCCCACTTGCAAGATCTTCAGTGCACACTTAAGTATAATTATTTTCCCAGATTTGAAATAGGCTTTATGCATTCAATTTCATCAGTAAAGAGAAAGATATATTCCATGGAGAAAGTTCTTACAGGGTACTGAAGCCCATGTCGGACGTACAGAGTTAGAAACTGACACTGGAAATCAATGTCTTCTCATCTGAATATTTCTCAAATTAGAAAAAGAGTGTTTTGAAAGTTGATTGGACTTACATAAGACCCTTACACGTTTTAAAGTTGACAATAGACAAGACCCCCATTCTAGAATCCAATGCTACACTCTTTTAAAACATTTATTAATCTTTCAAACTTTTAATTTTGAAAATAGTTCATAGATCACTTGTGCTCTTTACCCATTTATTTTTTTTTACATGGTCAAATTATACATAACTGAAAATAATATCACAGTTAGAAATCCAAAAATGATGCACTCAACCCAGCACATTCACAGCACAGCAGAGAGGAATCACATAGCTCTTAATGTAGCTCTCTTATCTCTCAATTCCTCTGTTCTAGTTACATACTGTTGCTGTGACAAATATTATAACTATAAGCAATGTGGCAAGGCAAGAATTTATTTGCTTAAACTTCCAGGTCACAGTCCATCATTGAAGGTTGTTAGGGCAGGAATTCAAGCAAGAACTTGAAGAATCTAGGGCAGACCACTGCTTTGCTGGATCACTACCAGGCTTACGCTTAGTTCATAATCTTATATAGTCCAAAACCAGGGATAGACTTATCCCACAATGGACTGAGATTTCCTCCATCAATTAACAGTCAAGACAATTCTCTACAGGCATGTCTATGGGACAATCTGATGTGGAAAATTCTATAATTGAGACATCTCTCAGGTGACTCTAGGTTGTTTTGACAGTTAAAGGTGTCAACTTGACACAATATAGAGTCATCTCAGAACAGAGAACCTCAACTGAGATAATACCTCCACCAAATTGGTCTCTAGTCAAGTCTGTGGGGGTATTTTCTTGGTTCATGATTAATGTGGAAGGATGTAAACCACAGTGCACTGTGAGTATTACCATGCATGAGCTGATAGTCCTGGGTTATTTAAAAAGCAAGCTGAGTGAGCCATGGAGAGCAAGCCAGTAAGCAGCATCACTCCTGTTTCTGCTTCAGCTCCTCTCCCCAGGCTTCTGTCAGTGATGGACTGTGAAGTGGAAACATAAAACAAATAAACCCTTTCCTGCCCAAGATGCTTTAGGTCTTGGTATTTATCATAGCAATTGAAAGTAAACTAAGATAGTTGGATAGCATCATTTTCTTAATCCCTTAAAAGTAATTTGTTTTTCATTTCTACTATTTGGTCATTTCAAAACTATTACATGAATGGAATAACAGAGTATGTAAACTATGGGTGCCTTTTTCCCACATAGTGTAGTTCTCTGAGGATTTATCACATTGGTGTTTATCAACAATGTGTTCTTATTTTTTTTCTTCTGAGAATACATGCTATAATGATACTACAATTTGTTAAACAATTCACTTGTCAGAAAACATCTAGGGGGTCATTTTCAGTTTTTACTTGATTCAGAGAAATTTGCGGCAAGTATTCATGGGGAAACCTTTATGTAAAACTAAGTCTTCATTCCTCTAGGGTAAATGCCTAGAAGTGCTAATGTTTTGGTCCTATAATGAGTGCATTTCACAAATTCTCATGTTACATTTGTACCAGTTATAAATGAGTGCCCTATTTTATCCACAATTTTTGATGAATTTGCTTTTGTCATTATTATTTAATTGTCACAACTCTAATAGGCATGGAGTGATACCTCATCATGGCTTTAACATATATTTCATTAATTGCTGATAATATTGATTTTTATTGTGATTATTTTTAGCTATAAATTTTCAGTGAAAGTCTTCATGCTCTTAACCCATGTTCCTCTGGGTTCATGGCATATAGGTTCTATTACACCCTATTCACATGAAAGTTCACAGTGTTTAAGTCCCTTATATAAAGTGATATTGGGCAGTCTTTGTATATAATCTATGCATACTCCTGTATACTTTAAATTATTTCTACGTTATACAGGGTGACAAATGTTATGGTAATAGTTATAATTTATAAAGCAATAAAGAAAACATTCAGCACAGATGTACCTTTTTATTCCCTCAGGTATTTTTCATGAGTGGCTGTTTGTATCTGTGGACATAAAACTCATGTATATGAAGAATATATATGTGATTGACTTTTTAAAAGTTCAGTTTCAAGACTTTCTTTTATTTTAGATATTAATCAAATATATGATAATATTTTCTCCCAGTCTACATGTAGTCTTTGCAATTCATCTTAATATTATTCACACAACATAAAATGATAACTTTTGTTAGGTACAAGTTACCACTCTACCTTTTAGGGTTGTGATTGCTAATTTCAAGAAATCTTTGAACCTAAACTCAGAGATTTTTAACCATGTTCTATTTTGAGCTAATTTTTGTATGAGATAGGATATTTAGGTTGAGATAAATGGTTTTGTCAATGAATGCAAAACTGACATATCATTATATTTTTTCTTTTGAGACAGAATATTGCTATGTATCTCTGGATGACCTGGAACTCATGATGTTGATCAGGATGGCCTTGAATTCACAGATATACATCTACCCCTGCCTCCCAGCTGCTAGAATTAGAGGCATGCACCATCATAGCCATTGTTCATCAACAGATTAAAATAAAGCAAAAACAAAAACAGTGTCTTTTCTCCATTGAAATGACTTTTCACTTTAACCACAAATCAACTTGGCATATTCTGTGGGTGCTTTGGTTTCTATGTTCTGTTTTTTTTTAAATAAAATTTCTATTTACTTTTCACAAATATCACACAGTCCTGATGTCCTGATTACTGTAGAAAGAGAGTGTGTCATGAAATTGGGTAGACTAATTCCTTTAATTTTCTTCCTTTCTTTTTACAACATAGCTATTTTAATTCTTTTGACATCTCATAAGCATATACCAATAATAGCTTTATATTTATCTATATGTGTTAGTCTCTAAACACCCAAGCTCTGACGTGTCAAGCCCCATTTAAAGCAAGGTTCCCACATGCATCTCTCCTTTTGTCCTTTCCTGGGAGCTCTCATATCTCTCTCCTTTTCTCTTTCTTTCTCTCTCTCTCTCTCTTTCTTTCTTTCTTTCTTTTCCCCCTCTCTCTTTTCTTCTTGCCTTCTCTGCTATTATAATCATAACCTCTCTGTTGATCATAATCATATTCATCTGACAATAAAGCTCTTTTCTACATAGAAACAGCCATTAATAGTCTCCTGCTGTCAGCCGCCACCTTCTGCTGTGTTTCCACGTTCCTACCTGCATCCATAGAAACCTGTCAAGAAATAACACGACATATGTGAACCACACCAATATATGCACAAAATCCTAACAATATGAAGCCTTTAAGGAGTTTTAAGCTTAAATGAGTTAAAATACAATATTAAACTGGGAGATTTGACATTACTATGTTGTTCCAACTCATGAATATTGTCTGTTTCTTTATTCATAGCCTTCATTTATTTTTATCCAAATTTTGTAATTTTCAATACTTAATTCTCATTACATTTTATTACTTGTGTGTTTAAGTTTATCACTTCATTTATTTATTATATTTATTTAATATAAACATAATTATTTAATTTCAATTTTCATTGTCACTATATAGGAATATTTTTAAATTTTGTTTTTATCTTTTTTTGTAACATTGTTGAAATCATTCATTATCATTCACAATGAATTTGTTTTAGAAGTATTCCTTGAGACTTTCTATGACTAGTTCCCTGGTTTCAAGAGCACAAAACATCTTCTTCTCCCAAAGGGACTCACACAATAGAACCTCAGCCCAACCTCTCTATGAAGATGTTTTGCTACCAAGGTGAAATTCCTCCATGGAGACCTTTCTTTGTCATTGCTTATAGTTCACTGAGTGCATACTGCTGGTATAGGATTAGTAATGCAGTTGTTCAAGGTTAAGAATGCATGAAATGAAATTCTGGCTTACTCATACACAAGGCAATAACTTTGTTTAAGTTTCCTAACCTCTAAATTTTATCTTTAACATCGATAATAATGGCATCTTTCAAAATAGAAAGGATTTAATTGGAGAAAATCTTATCACAAAGCCTGATGTGGGATAAGTAACAGCACAAATTAGTATGTTACAAAAATGCATTTTATCCTAATATGTTGTATATTATTAGTTTGGATTTGTCCTATATACGATTACTTGACTGTTAACATTTCCTTGGAATAAACTTTAAGATTTTTTTTTTGTACTTTCTTCAACTATCCGTGGTGGCAAAAATGCTTCCACTGTGTGTTAATACAGTCTGCAATTGTTATCTTGGTCAACACATTCCATATGGATGTTGGACACTGAAAATAATTTAGTTGTTTCCTCAAACACAAAGCCTGTGGAAAAGAAATATTTTTTTATGTAAGAAAGAGCAGTTTTTGATAAATCAGGTAATTCTAGATGGACTAGACAGCTCTTTTCACTTAGACGTTTTCAAAGGAGCTGTCTGTGCTCCTCACATTTATACACTCTTTTGCCTCTATTTGGCAGTGTGGGCTTGATTCTAAACATACCATGAAATAAAGCTATATATTTGGCTCCAAATTTATTCTATTGGTCCAAATGGCATCAAAATCATTAACTAAAAAATACACATTCATTTTGAAGCAGGGAGAAAGCAATGCCAAATTTTGAGTTCTGTTTCAGTCCTGCTGCAACCACAGTAACACACCCAAGGCAGACAAGGGCAGGTGTCCCCTATGTTCTGACACACCCAAGGCAGACAAGGGCAGGTGCCTTCTATGCCATATGTGTTAGTGAGAACACCAATTCCAGTGGCAAACAATATGGTGCTTTTTCTGAGTCCTACTTTGCTAAAAAGAAGGTGTGGATTCTCAATATTGAGTTTATGCTTAAAATTTCTATTACTTTTTGGTCCCTATATTTTGAATTTTGTTTCTGTAGTTATAGCACTAGGTTTCCAAAGAGTCCTCAATAGCAACATGCTTTCTCCCTGTAGGCTCCTGGTAGAGTTGGCCTCTTTTTTGTTATTTATGAGGTAACTACTGGTCCCAGAAAACGGCATGGCCTTTCTTCACAAACACACTGAAAACAAAGCACGAAAAACTATTCCAAGTCAGCACTGAAAAGCACATTGTTCTCTGTGTTATTCAACTCATCTTTCTAAGCACGTGATGATGGACCAAAAGTTAACTTAATAGTAAATTGTTAGTTTTCCCAATAAGACAAAGCAAAAGGTGGCTGCAGGCTTAGTTGAACAAATGCTGGCAGTATTCTAAATAGATTAAATTAAAATATTTCAGACTTTTAAAGATGTGCATTTTAGCAACACTGTAATGCCTTTTGTCTTTTCTTTAAATCTATTTATTCACACACACATTTATATCTCTATGTTTTGCTATCTCATGTCTATTCAGGAAAATATTAACCTATATATAAATGCCTGCTAAAGAAACCAGTATAGTTTAGAGATCTTATTATAAATATTGTCTACTCCATGGCTTTATTATTTACTGATATAATATTACTATGCTATAAATATTATCTTCTAGATACTTTAAATGAGATACTTGTCAATTTATTAAATGAAATATGTTAAGGCTTCATGTTGACATAAAATAATCGAACATTTGAGAATGTTTAAAGATGTAAAAGCATAATGAAAATAAAGGTAAACAATAATCCCTTAACCAAATGAAACCTCAAAATTTAGTTCATATTTTCTTTAACATGAGACCACTTCAGAGAAAGCAGTATGGGGTGAGCATTAGTAATTTAAGATTGGGATCTATGCAGAAATGAACGTAGTATATTTTTTGAAATAGATATTTTTTCACAAAATATACCCTAATTATGGCTTCCCCTCTATTACTTCTCCCAATTCCTTCCCCACATTCCCTTCTCACACAGATCCACTCACTTTCTCTCATTAGAAAACTAACCTGCTTCTAGGGGATAATAATAGAATATAATAAAATAAAACTAAAGTAATACATTAGAATTGGATAAAATAAACAAACAGAAGGAAAAGAGCCCAAGAGAAAGCATAAGAAACAGAGATCTACACATTTGCACAACCTAGAATTTTATAAAAACATTAAACTGGAAGCCATAATATATATGCAATTTTTGTTGATGTAGTGAATAATTTCTGTTATTTTATTCATCTATTTATTTTATAGCCTGACTGCAGACTTTCCATCATCTTCTGCTCCCTTCTGGTCCCTCTCAGTCTTGTCCCCTCTCCTGCTCCTCATCCCCTCCTCTCCCATCTCCATCTAGGAAAGGGCATGTCTCCTATGAGTACCAATCAAACATGGCATATCAAATTACAGTAAAACTAAGCGCCTCCCCATGTATAAAGCCTAGGCAAGGTGACTCAGTATGAAAGATAGAGTTCCAAAAGTCAGTAAGAGTTAGAGAAAGCTCCTGTTTCCACTACTAAGAGTACCCTAAGAGGACCAAGCTACAAAACTGTAACATATATGCAGAAAGCATTTTTCCTAAGTATTTTGTTGATAGATATTAAAGCTATATTTAACAAAATAAAATTATTCTATAAATTATTTTATAATTCAATTTTAAAGGGATAACCAATAATGATTACTTTAGTGGCAGTCAATATATCTACATTACCAGTTAATTGCTATAAAATATTTTCCATTATTTATTTAACCAAGTTTTAGATTATGTGTGTATTGTGGATTTTAAATTTATTTCCAAGGCATAATTCAAAACAATTCTGAACTTGAGATGTATGTATTTATTTTTTGTGGAAATTATCTGTTATTTTCTTTGGAAAATTCCTAGAAAAGGAGTTGTTGGGGTCAGTTGGAAGTGTTTTTTAATGTATGTAACTTATAATGAATATTTATTGTGTAGATCTTTTGTATTCAGCTCTGCTTTTAAGAGCTGTCTGTCACCCACAGCTAAGCACTTGACCAAAATCCTGGAGTTCAGCTGAAGAGAGGGAGGAGCAAGTAGAGGAGTAAGGGAGGGTCAAGAGCACAACGGAGAAAACAACAGCTAGAGCTGACCCAAACTAATGGGAGCTCAGGGACTCTGGACTGACAGCTGGAGAGCCTGCATGGGACCAAACTAGGCCCTCTGAATGAGGGATGACAGTTACATTGATCAAGCTGTTAAGGCCTCCTAGCTATAGGACCAGGGATTATCCTGGATACATGAACAAGCTAAAAAAGGCCCACTCCCTGTGATGGGTTGCCTTGCTCAGCCTTGATACAGGGAGAAAGGGATGGGCCCTGCCTCATCTGGGAGTGATAGCCTGTGCTGACTACTCAGTAGAGTACTTACCCGCTTTGAGGATGGGATGGGAGGTGGGGATGGCAAGAGGGAGGGGAGAGTGGGAGAAAGCAAGAGAATGGGAACACTGTAGGGTATGTAAAAGGAAATTTTAATAATTTAAAAATATTTTTAAAAAGGACTGTCTATGGGAGCACTAGTTTCTTTATACAGTATCATCTGCCAATGATATCAGTAAAGTTTTTGTTGTTTGTTTGTTTTGGTTTGGTTTTTTTTTCCAAACTCATTATTGGAAAATACTATGTGTAGACTGCATTGGAATAAAATTCCTATTTTTATTTGAAACTATATTTATTCATTCACTGTGTGATAGTGTGTGTGTGTGTGTGTGTGTGTGTGTGTGATAGTAAATGGAACCCAGAGCCTTGAGTGTCTTACACACAAACTCTGACACACTGACCTATACCACACCAAGCCTATTGATAATTTTTTATTATTACTCTTACTGGTTAAACTCTCTAGCTCAGTCTTGATATTTACAGAGGGGATAGATTAATAGAGTTTCACATCTTTTAAATGTAGAACAATTTTTAAAAGCTCATCAATTACTTTCAAGGTCACAATAAATAGCTGATAGACTTTTAAAGAAGAAAATTGGTGCTTTTTTTTAAGACCTCTTTTTAGTCTCATCCTTTGAGAAGGAAAAGCATAGCTTGTATAGTACAATAGTAAGTGTGGTTTTTTGCATACACTTTACTTTCATTTACTGAGGTCTTTATGAGGTCTTATGACACAGGTACTGAATGGTTCGCTAAAACGGCTTGCCTATTTTCTTTAAACAGGATTACACAGAATAATTCAATACTCCCACAGCAAGTGATGTCATATCCCTAGATAACAAAAACTAATTTGAGTCTGGGTCTGCTAGGTATTCAGGGTGTGAAGTATGAATTTCTAACAAAAATTGCTTTCTCTACAGTGGTCTTATTCTGACGGTGATAGTCAATTCTCTGCAATAATGGAAGGTGGATCATTGATACTGGCACATGATACAACTAGCAGTCATGTTTTATCCTCCCACTAGACACTTAAGTAACGAGAGAGAGAGAATCACTTGTTAGTTTTTTCCTTCATTCAGTTCCCTTTCTTGCTGCCAGACTTCTGCTTCAGCCAGTCACGCACTGCATGACGCTTTGTGTGAGAGCTGATATCCTTCTTTTCCCACAGGCATTCATCCATCCCAGTTTTGTTTTCTTCATCTTAAGGGTAACGTGTGCTATGCCAGGCCCAATTCATTACTCATGCGGAGCCTGCAAATTCTTCAGAAGTCAGAGCACTGGTCTCTGTGGTTCTGTGGTCCTTGCTCTCTGCCCTTTGGGACCTGAGAGCCAGAGAGGCTGTCAGACTGGGAAACACAGACTTTGTTGTCTCTCAAGCCACCAATCCTGCTGCAAGAGTTGACAAGCTAGGCTCTCTCTCTCTCTCTCTCTCTCTCTCTCTCTCTCTCTCTCTCTCTCTCTCTCTCTCTCTGTTCTATAGCAACAGCTTAGCAGCCAGAGTGTAGTTTGTGCTTCTGATTGTTTACAGGCTCATGCAACCCAAGGAATGGGTACATGACTGTCCACAAATCTCTCCAAGTATTCCTTACAATTTAATGTCTGTGTGCTTTTCTTCATGGCAATGAAATTTTCCATTGTCAGGGGGAACCCTTGGCTGTCTTACAAATTTTGCAGAAAAATATACACTTTCCCTCATATTTTCCCATTTCTGAGACTAGCACAGAGTCGGGATTCTTTGGACCCACAATTACCCTGATTTATACAAAAGGACTTTGTTTGCTCATTTAACAATTATTTAATAAGAGCTGAATGTATGCCAGATATTACTGAAGGCACAGAGTGAGAAACCAGATGAGAGAGAGACCCCCTTCATGGGTGGCATTATTGTAGGAAGAAACACAAAGCAAATAACATAGTGAGACTAATCATGTCTGCCGTGAGTAGGGAAAAGGTACGAACTGCTACACACACAGGAATGTTAGCAAAGGGATGATGCCAGGTGAGGGGAATGATGGGACAAGATCTGGAGGCAAAGATTATCACTGTGTCAACAGAAACAATATTTCTAAGAAGAGCCAGGTCTTAGTCCATTCTCAAAAGAGAAATTTAGAGAATGAAGGGGTCAATGAAAGAGAAATCACAGGGACAGGGACAGATCATATTAAACTTTGTGGACTAGGAGGATGAAGAATTTAGATTTTTTTCTAAATGTAATTCAAGAATCCTGAAAGATTTGATACAAGTGTTACTGAGTTTCTTTGCCAGAGGCCTGACTCTAGAGGTATTAACAGAGCAGATTTGGCTGTGTACCTGTCTTGAGAGCCCAGTTAACAGAGTTAAAGCAAAAAAGGGGTTTATTTTTTGCTCTTACCAAGAAGATAGTAGTCAAGAAAACTGACCTATGCCTTCAGACAATGACTCCAAGATCTGCAGGGAAGAACAAAGGCAGAGGGCCAAGAGGTATACACACACACATACACACACACACACACACACACACACACACACACACACACAGAAGTTATGGTCAAGCAGTGGTCTGCTTGCAGATTTGGTTCTGTGGGACCTGAAGGTCCTCCTAGATGAGGGGCTTAAGAGTTCTGTTCTCATTTCAGAATAGTTATTGATATGAGTATGCCTGCAACTCTCCCTATTTTAAAGGACCCAACAGTGTTTTGGAAGGAATTGAAGCAATATTTTGTGCTTTCATGGTTTTACTCCTGCTTTTTGTGCAGAGTAGAGAGGAGCAGAGCCAAAGGGAAACAACAGCTAGGAGACTTTTGTAGTAATGAAAGCATCTAGTAACTTGACCTAGGGTGAGCACGGTACAAAGGAATACACCTGAAATATAGTGTTCAGGTGAAGCCCAGAGTCTTTTTGGCTGGATCAAGTAGGAGTCATAGTGGGGATTTATATGGTAAGGAAAGAGATGGTGGAGTTTTCACCTGAGCAGTTGAGAAGAAATTAATAACATGTACTGACATGGTACAGAATCACAAAGAACAACTGACAAGCGGCAGGACTTAGGACCTCTGTTATAGACTTGCACCCAAGTCTGAGTATCTGCTGCACTGTTGGGTACCCTGGGACTTAGCTAAGATCATACTTTGAGGAGCATATTTTGGTGAGTTGAACCCAAGTGAGGAGTGTCTGAACTGAAAACATGCAGTTTCCATGGGTGAGCATGGAGCACCTTCTCAGCCAAACATCTTTCTTTCAGTGGTGTCATTTTTCACATTCTGTACATTCAGTCCATTGTTTTGTTCTCTGTACACTAGTGCTTTCTCAAATATGGCTCGAGTTCATCCTCATGGTACTTATCTGCTCCAAGATCTCTAAAGATTCCAGTTGAAAAATTCTTGTGCCTGATGGGCTCGTGTTCTTATCTTCTCAAAAGCTAGCTTTTCTCCTCCACCTTCTTTAAGCTCTTTGCTTAGTCAAACCTGTCTGTCCGACAGAAGTCTCCTTATGATACTTCTCCCTTCTTGGATGTTTTCCCCACTACTTTTTGTCATATCTTACACAGAGCTCAAGAAAAATTCTACTTGTGCTGGAGAATGCTCCGTGGCCTGCCCTAATCTACAGCTGAATCCCCTTTGCCACTTCTCTCATAGTAATTTGAGTTTCTGTTTTCAGGATCACTTTAATGTAACATGCATGTTTATTTACAACTGTCTTTAAAAACTTTTGTTTTTTATTATATTTACATATTTTCATACTTTTCTCCTCCCTGTGCATATCTAGAAGACATAATTCTTGGATAATTAACAGTTGCTTTCTGAATGAATTAACTATATAGATTTACTTTGAAATATCAGCTGAGCAGTAGGACCTCATAAAAGCTAAATATAAATAAAATCACAAAAATAAATCTTAGGTGGGATAAAAAAGATTAAAGCAAAGATCATTGGCTTTCATGACACATTTATTAAACCACATACTTAGGTTCCATTTTATAAATTGTAATTATTTGACTGGTCCCTTGTTTGGGCCCCACAGGATTATGAAATATTTTCATTTCTCCTCAAATCCTGGACTGTTTAAAAGCTGATGTTAATCACTCTTACATGAATGTTTCCTGCTACCTATTTGTATTGCTTTGTTTCCTGTCTTTAAATTAGAACAAGGATTTCTAAATGTGACCACTGATTGAGCATCCTACTCAAGCCTGAAGTCTTATGTCCACAGACTTTTCAGAACCAACTCACACAATTGTTTGAATCACTTTCTGAAATAGCAACCACGCAACAAAACAATAACACAACAGATGGAAAGAACTGACCTCCAGTACCACTGGATTGTGAAAATTCACACTTCAACTCGCTTTCTTTGAAAATCTCAGTTGACACTGGAGAAAGAAAAACAAATCTTATTTTGAACTTCATTGTTTATCTATGAATAATGAAACAGTAAAGAACATATATCTGTGTTGCCTTGGCTTTATGCAATTTATAACAACGTAAAGGCAAAATACACAGTTGTTGTGTGTCGCAATCACCTCGACCAGCAAGGAAGATGCAACACCAAGCTCTTCTTTCAGCAGTTTATTGAGGAACCTTGAACAATCTTCTGACCCCGGGGAAACCCGCTCATAGCCTTAAATAGCCTCTGGGCAGCCAATCCTAGTACACCACGTGGGCAATACCGATAGGCCCAGGTATACGGAAGCAAGCCAGATTCTTAGCCTTAGTCAAATATGGAGTTGTTTGTCACAGAGAGCACTCACCATTGGGAAGGTGGAGGGCGGAAGCCAGCACCATCTTTAAGGCACGGCTGCACGCAGCTCTCTACAGTTGTGTAAGGAATGTATGCTGGTCCTCAGGCAATGTGGACCCAGATGAACTTGACAGTGTGACCCACTAAGCTGTGTGCTATGAGAAGTCATATCACACCAATTCCTAGTGCCTTTCATTTCCTCCATATCACTGCTGTTGGACCAAGTCATCTCTTAAAGTTAGTGTTCTCTTCCACCATTGCCACAGGACTTCCTGGTAAAGCAAAACTAATGTTTTGAACATCACTATAATGCACACCAACTGAATCTATTTCAAGTTTTAAGTCTTGAGCTAAGGAAGAAAGGGAACTTCCAATCAAATAGAGTTCTACATATAAATAAGCCACGTATATCAGTTTACAGAGTCGATTAGTGCCTTAAGTGAAACACTTTTATATATTTGAGTGAGGAGAGTTTCTTTATAGGATTCTTCCATGCCCACCCTGCTCTAGATGAAGTATTCCAGCTGCTGTCAGAAAGAGGCTTCTATTGGCTCATCCTGTCCCTAGTGTGAATACCACCTCACAATTGACACTACAAATGTTCTGTTCTAAGGTGAGGGCCAGTGCATAAACCACGCGAGTTTGCACATTTCCTGTGATTGTTCTAGCCCTAAAAAAAAAAAGAAAATAGTTATGGCAACAAGTAGTTAAAAAAGATCAGATGCTTTTTATAGAGGTACTCCAATAGAATCTGAATAGTTACTACATTGTCATCTTGGAACCCTTAGAAAATTAGTAGATAAAGGCTGTATCAACTAATAGTTGCTGCATTAAAACAAACTATCTTACAAAACTTAAGATGTATGCTGCCAGAATATTAAACAGAAATTTGCTCATATCTATATATATAAATATTGACAAACTAAAAATACAGAAAGAACATGTTTAAATGATATTCACATAAATTAAAATAAAAGTAAAATTCACATGCAAAAGTTACATTTAAAAAAGCAATCTAAACTTCAACAAATAATCAGAGGAAAAAATGATGGAATGGGGAAGTTATGACAAAAATAAACTTGTAGTCTCACATAAAGACTTTATGTGAAGGAAACAAATGGAAAAATTCTAAAACAGGCAAATGGAGAATTGAATACTGAGTAGATTTTAGTGACATGAAATTATTTTTAGTTTTCACCTGCAAGGGAGGAAACAGGGATATAGAATTTTTAAAAATATGGTTTGAATTTGAGTTTTGCAAACTATATCCATGTATATGGATTTTAATGCCATTGCTACCACTCAAATTCTTCTCTATCACAGTCTCCTCCTAACTTCATGTTCGTTTTCTCACTGATTCATGTTAATGCTGCCCATATGTGCATGGTTGTTGGCCCATTCACAGGAGCCTAGGCAACCTACCGGAAGCACATCCCTGAAGAAAACTGACGCACCCTTTCCCTGAATCTACCAACTGCCAATAGCGTTTTAGCTAGAGGGAGGGACTCAAGTCTTTGCTGCAATTTGTTAGGCTTGACTCTGTGCAGACAGCCACAGCCAGAGCACAACCCCCGGTATGACCAGAAAACATTGTTTTACTGCAGTTGTCCCAAACCTCTGGCTTGTATCATTTTTCTGGTCTCTTTTCTTCTATATTCCTAGAGCCTTTGGGGAAAGTAGATCTGACATAGTCATCTCAGATATGTATGAGCACTCTATGGTCACTTATTCTCTATATTTTGACCAGTTGTAAATATCTGTATTAACTACTGTCAACTGTATAAAGAAAATTCTCTGTGAATTGAGAACGGCAATAATCTATGAGTATAAAGATAAACATTTAGAAGGTAGTCTGGTTGATATTATGACCACCTAGCAAAATAATCTTAGTAATTCTCTTCTAGGACCTATGGCCTCCTCAGTCATGGGTTCTTGGTTCATTTTACAGTACCAAGGATGAGATGTATACTGGAAGGCTGTACATCCAGTTAGAATGGTTTGTTAGCCCATGCCAATGTCACACACTTATGAATATCTTACTATTAGTCATTGCTGTAGCACATAACGTTCACAGCTGTTGATAGCTTTTCTTCTTCGGAGGTCTATATTCCATCTTTCATAACTGTAAGATCTATGGATACAGATTTCAAAATATGTGCTAAAAATGAGAACACTTTTCATTTTTAGTCTCAGGATTTCCCATATTCCTAAAAATTATTGAGAACCAGTATGCTATTTTTAATGCTTAGTATTAGACAATTTGAAGACCAGCATCCACTAATCATTGTTTTAGAATTTTTGATCTCAAAATTAAAACATACCAGTTATTAATTTAATATAATGCTAACTAAGTAAATAAATGTTATATAAGTGAAATCTGCTAGTGCACCTGTGAAAATCAGGAAGTAATGTTGTTTTCTCAGTAATAAACCTGTATTTAACCAATAGTAATTTTATAATTGTTATAATATCTGCTCTGCCAAGGAAATCTAAACCCACAATCTTTTGACTCTATTTCATTCAACTTGACAATGACACTAATGAGACATTAGTATATTAATATAATTTTTGTAGTATCAGATACTCAGGATCTTGTGCTTGATAGATAAAGACTCTGTCTCTGATCTTTATCCTTGTCCCTTAATGTATTCTTATTAATATAACTATATTTTCTAATAAAAAAATTAAATCATAAATTTGGCATTAGCTTGCTTGTTTCATTCTCTTTCTTTTCCCTCTTTCCCCCCTTTCTTCCTGCCCCCTTCTCTCCTTCTCTCAAAAGCAGGGTTTGTCTGTGTAGCCTTGGCCGTCCTGGAACTTACTCCGTACCCCAGGCCAGCCTCAAACTCAGTGATATTCAAAGACAGCTTTATTAATAGAAGGAGATTCTCAAATCTGTATTTACATTAAATCCTTTGAGATAGATCTAACACAGAATCTGTTAGTTTCACAGTTTATTTACAAAAAAATTATAAAGAGAAGTGGCAACAAGCATCTTAGAATAATTTGGGGAATGACTCAATGAAAGGACCATAGAGACCACCAACAGCTAAGCAGATTATGTTAGTAGACCCACCATATTTGAGACAGATTCTGATAAATTCCTTAGGTCTGTTTAAAAAAAAGCAATTGGGTTTGTATTTAGCACAGTCTTTTCCTTAATTTGATAATGGTCCACAATGAAATGAGAAATATGGGTGTTCATTATACTAATCTCTTTGTGATGCTGAGTTTTCCATAACAAAAGTTTCAAAAATTAAATAAAGTTCATCTAAAGGGAAAAATGTTTTGCAAGTGAGGTAAATATTTCATTATAATACAACTGTGATTACAGTATTGAAAATTTTGGGTAAAGAAAACGTCAATCTTGGTCTTCTAGCATTGCCTGTAGAAAACATAAATGAATATTTTATGGGCAGTATCATATTATTACAGCATTCACACTTTGCAAAGGCATACAGTTTCATTCCCTTAATTGAAATTGCTTGATGAGTTTCACCTCATTAGTATTATTATAGAGTTGAATGGAATAGAGTTAAGAGATTGTCTATGGGTTTAGACTTCCTTGGCAGTACAGAGCTTATAACAGTTACAAATTGTTAATTGTTGGTTAAAGAAAGGCTTCTTATTGGAAAAACTCCATTACTTACTTGTTTTTGCAGGTGTGCTAACAAGTTTTCTATGAACATATCACCTGAATGTAAATAGCATTTTAAAAGATATCAAATAGAACTAAAAATATTCTCAATTAACTTTTTAAGACTGTTATGAGGTTATTACCCAAGCTAGAAAAAGACAAAAGATAGAAACGCATCATTGTCTAAATATGTTTCTGTCTACTGTTGTAAAAACAAAACTTTAGCAAACTAAATCTAATAGCATATAAAACAAAATATATATGCATGCTAATCTAGTATCTATCTATTTATCTATGTCTGTCTGTATGTATGTATCTATCCATATGTCTATTATCTATCTATCCATCCATCCGTCTATCTATCTATCTATCTATCTATCTATCTATCTATCTATCACTCATAGAGTTAAACTTTCTCCCTAGAAATCAAGTAGACAATACAGTATTTCACTAAACTAGAACTGGAGGAAATTTTTTTTCTTAACCCACTGTATCTGCTGCCCATGTGCATATCTCTTACTGGGACATGAGCAATGTGCCATAGCAGACCCATTCCCAAAGAAAATAACTGTTTCTCCCCAAAAGTCATCAATTGCCACTAGTTCCTAAGTGAAGGGTGGGTTCTCAGTGTTGGAATTTTTAACTGGATAATTGTGTTCAGGTCTTGTGTAGGTAATCTCAGATGCTGTGAGTTGACGTGTACAAAAGCAAGCCATGTGAAGAGGATTCTGCAACATTCCTCTCTATACCCTGCTTCTTAATTACTTTCAGATCCCACTTGCTCAATATTCTTTGAGACTTTGGGGTGGAAGATGACTCAGATATTTCATCTATACCTAACATAACTATTTTTTCTTGGCACTTTGAACAGTTACGTGTCTTTGTAGTAACTACTACCCACTGAAATAGGCTTTTTGACTGTGGTTGGATATAAACATAAGTATCTAGAAGACATTTGGTAATGTGAACATTTAGAAAAAAAACTTTATGTTTCCCCTAGGACAGCTTCTCTGGTCATGATTTTTGACAATGTTTACTTGACTAAGTTTGAATCCCATCCTATAGTGGAAGCCTCAAAATCAAATGAATTGAGTGGTTGATTATTCTAATAAACATTTTGCCAGTATTGCATCTGTAAGCACATCTTGCCTGGAAAGTAGTTACTATATTATGCAAGATTTATCACTGGGTAAAACTGCTAATGTCTTCTCTCCCCCACCCCAACTCCTGCAGTATGCCTAGCATTTTCCAGCCCTAAGAAAGCTAGCCAGCAGAAAGCTTTCTGGTCAGTTTAATATTGATTTTTCTATGTCCTACAACTAAAGAGTGTGACTTCCATTTAATTATAGTAGGGAAACAAGAACAATGTCAATAGCCTGTATTGTGCTGGGTGCCTCTGGCATCTCCCCACTGATAACTCATTCGGAGATAACCTTTGTCTAGCATTAGGATATTGATTTAATAAACTTTGTCTTCTGCAACCACCATGGTTCACCTATATGGAATAGATTTGTTCAGTTCTGTTTTATAAAAATTACATTTCTCAATTAGTATACAAACCAGTGGGGTTCCATGAGGCTTCAAGTATGCTTATCTTTGATTGAACCACTCCTTATAATTGCTTTCCCCCACTGTTTTCATCCCTACTTAATTGGTGGTGGTGGTGGTAGTGGTGGCAGCAGTAACAGAGACAATGACAGGGGTGGTACTCCTATTTGGAGATAAATACCCCAGTTCTTTAACCCATTCTCCTATGAATATTGTTTATTTCATCTTTTTATTATTCAAACAATTTTCCTAAAAAATACTCCAATAGTTGTCTCCTATATGTTTTCAAAGTTTATTTTAAATAAGATATATTTCAAATATATAAAAAGTTTGGGATCTATACATTTATTATATATAATTTGTTCAATTACTATAATTGGAAAGTCACATATTTGGACAGCATTACTGTAATAATTTATATTTATCCCCCATGCCAGAGGGTTGATAGACTGTCTCTGTGTCTGAGAAGTGGTAATAAAGCCTGTCTCAGCTTGGCAGGTAAAAGGAAAAAAAATAAGCCAAGACTTAAATTCCACCCCTGAAATTTGAAGTGAAAGGTTACAACTCTTGAAATGTCCTCTGGCCTCCACATGTGTGCTGTGCCATCCCTGCACCCCTCACTTCCATTAGACACAATAAGACCCTAAATTAAACAAACAAAGCTTTGAGTTGTTTTCTATGTACATTGTAAACATTTCCTATACTGTGCTAGTCTATTTCTCCCTTCCATTTCTTAGATACCATTGGTTATGCTTGAATCTGTGATTCCGGGTCTTTTTATTTTTTATTTTTTTTTCTTCCAGATTTTCTATTTCCAACTTTGTCTCAGTTTGTACCTTCTTTATTGCTTCTATTTCAATTTTTAATTCCTGCAAAGTTTCTTGCATCTATTTGTTTTCTCTTTCTTGGTTTTCTTTATTTTTTTTTTTTGGGGGGGGAGAATTTTGTTCATCTAATCTAATTTTCTGTTTGTATTTTTTTCTATTTCTTTAAGGGAGTTTTTTATATCCTCTTTTAAGGATTGTATTAGTTTCATAAAGCTGTTTTTAAGGTCATTTCCTCTGTTTCCTCTTCATTGTTATATTCAGGTCTTGAAGCTATAGAAGCCCTTGCTTCTTCTGGTGGTGTCTTGTTGATCTTTGTATTGCTGTATGTATTCTTGCACTGGCATCTGCTCATTGTTTCCTCAGTTCACTCTTGGTTAGTTCTTGGTCGCCTCTTAGTGGGTTGTTGGTCTAAGGGCACTTAATCAGCTGTGTGTTCAGAGCTTTGGTTGCTCTTATAAGGTCATAGTGCTATGACACCAACTCTGGTCTGGGCCTACTGGCTAGTCTATTTCTCAGACCTGTTTGTGACTGGCTTTTGTCCTTTTCTCATTGATGCGTGTTTGAGGGTGTTTTCTGTGTGTTTCAACTCTCTACAACTAGTCAGCACTGCCTACTTTCTGCTTTTTTAAAGATGAATTTACAACTTAAATATTAACACAATCAATTTTAGTCTCATCTATTTGCACTGTTTGGAATGTATACAACCTCATGGATATGGAGACTGTGTGGGCTGTAGTGCAGAAATTGCATTGGAGAGTGTCAGGTGGGCTCAGGAAACTTACCAAAGAAACTGCTGCAAGGGTTTTGGAAACTGTTATTGGTAACTTTACTACCGAAATGAACAGAAAAAATGTCTTTTAGTCGTTACATTTTTGATGAAAATGTTCAAATACTCTTTGAGTTGTATCCATATAATTTTACCTTATTTATTTATTAATGGACATTTGCTTCTAAAGAAGATCTAACAACTGAAGCAAGCATGTAATGATATAAAGTAGATTGAAACAGCAAAATCAGATGTAATGTTCTACTTGTATATGGACAGAAAAATGGAAAGAAAGAGTATCAGGAGGAGGAAGAAGAGGAAGAAAGGCACATGAAAAGGTTGCTGAGATCTGTCAAGTCAGAGTACATATAAATTCTGTTTCCAATTATTAATTTTACTTTCTATAAAACTTTTATACATTAGGTACACATTACTTTTAAGGAAAGCAAAAAAAAAAAAGCTGAGAAAAAATAAAACCACAAAAAGTGAGTAAAATAAGCTTGAAACACATCTGAGAGAGATGCATATGCAATTAATTTCGTAGATAGTTAGCTGGCAAATCAAATATGCCACTAGGGTAACACAGAGCTTTGAAAAGAGTGGACTGGGGGAGGGAATTTTCAACACAACCATGATGGGTAATTTCAAATGTCAACTTGACTTAGCTAAGAGATTCCCAAATACTGGTAAAATGTTATGGGTGTGTCTTTCAGAGTATTTCTGGAAGAGATTATGATTCAAATGAGACTAAGTCAAGCAGAGCAGATGGTTCCTGTCAGTGTGGGTGGGCATCATTGTTTGCTTACAGCTGTAATAGTACAAAAAGGTGAAGGGGGTGAGGATTGGACATAGGTATCCATACTCTTCTGCCCTTCTGATGTGCTCTTCTGATACTTAGACCTTCCGAGGAGGACTGAAATTCTCCCTCCAGTTTTCTATTTGTCCAACTTGTACATTAAGTACTATAGATCTTCTCAGTTCCCCAAATCATATGAGCCAATTCCTGTAATATATCCCTTATATGTCTCTCTATCACTGGAGAGTTTTAACTAATATAACCACCCAAACAATAATAATCTATCCAATTCCTTTTAATTGTCTGAAACATTTGTTGGTCTACTGAGAGTCATGATTCCCGTGAAGATCTGAAAATCAAATACAGATGCTTGACTGACTGGGTAGCAAGGAGGATCAAATGGGAGTAATCAACTTCATCTGTATGATTATATTTTAAAATTTATTTTTATGTCTCAAATATTCAGGGTTTTATTGTTTTATTGTATTTCTAGTAAGTATTATGAGGTAATGTTCTTGACAAATGACTAAAGACGAAACTTCTAAGGGCAAGCTACTCAGGTTTGTTTTTCGTGTGTGTATGTGTGTGTGTGTGTGTGTGTGTGTGTGTGTCAACATTTAATTAGGGCTGGCTTATCATCATGGTGGGACATGGTAGCATGCAGGGAGACATGGTGCTGGAGAAGGAGCTGAGAATTAATACACCTTTACTTCTAGGCAACAGGAAGTGGTCTATATCATTGGGTATAACTTGATCATAGGACACCTCAAAGTCCAACCCCACAGTGACACATTTCCTCCAACAAGACCACACCTCCTAATAGTGCCACTCCATATGAGCTTATTCAAACTACCATACTACCCAAAATATAGTATCAGTTTAAACAAATTTATACCAAACTTCCACTAGCAGTTTTTACAGAAATAGAAAAAATATTAAAAATGTGTAGAAAGCCACAACCCCTCACCCCCAAATACCCCTAATAAAGAACAAAGCTAGGCTCATCTTATTTGAGGGTTTCAAATTATGTTACAAAGCAACAGTAATCAAACTATGTGACTGGTATAAAATGGACTTATACAGTACTGAACACACAGAAAACTCAGAAGGAAGCTCATCTATACATGGCCTACTCATATCTGATAAGAGCATCAAAAATGGGTGTGTCAAGAGATGGCTCAGTGGTTAAGAGCAGCACTGCCTGCTCTTCCAGAGGACCCAGCTCCTAGTACCTACATGGTTACAGGAGTTACAACTGCCTGTAACTCCAGTTCCAGGAGATTGGATACTTTCTTCTGACTTCCATGGATGCTAGGCATATATGTGGTAAATTTATGTACATTCAGGCAAAACACCCATACATACAAAATAATGATAAATAACAAAGATGCAAATAACTTTAAATATATACATATATACATTATATGTATTATATGCACACACACACACGCACACACACACGCATATATATATATATATATATATATATATATATATATATATATATGGCAGACTGTGGTAGATTGTGCATGCCTATTGCTCTAGCACTAAGGAGTAGAGGCAGGAGGGGCAGAAGTTTGTCATCCTCAGCTGCCTAATGACTCCAAGGCCACCTTGGGTTACATGAAATTGTGTTTTAAAAACATAAAACAAACAAACAAAAAAGATGTAGAAGCCAAAAATATTACCATAGTCAGAGTTTTACATCCAGAGTTACAGTTAGCATTCATGTATCTTTGATTGAAACATGGGGCTGGTCCCACTCCCAGAGACCCCACAAACTGCTCAAGCCAAACAACTGTCATCCACATTCAGAGGGCCTAGTTTGGTCCCCGGTTGTCATTCCAGAGTCAATGAGCTTCTAATAGCTCAGGTCAGCTGTCTCTATGGGATTCCCCCGTCATGATCTTGACCCCCCTGCTCATATAATCTCTTCTCCCTTTCTTAGGCTGGACTCCAGGACCTTGGTTTATAGCTTGGCTGTAGATCCCTGCATCAGTTCCCATCAGCTGCTGAATGAAGGTTCTATGATAACAATTAGGTAGTCATTGATTTTATTACAGGGGAAAGGTCAGTTCAGACATCTTCTCCACTATATCTTGGACTCTTAGCTGGGGATTCCTGGGAGTTTCCCTAGTACCTGGTTTCTTCCTAGACCCAAAATGGTTTCCTCTGTCAAGCTATCTATTTCATTGTTCTCCCTGTCTATCCCTCTCCCAACTCTACCATCCTGTACCCTCATGTTCTCTTCCTAGCTCCACTTACCCCCCATGCTCCCAATTTATTAGGAGAGCTTATCTATTGCCCCGTCCCAGGGATTCATGATGTTTCACTTAGAGTCCACCTTGTTACCTAGCTACTCTGGGATTGTGGATAGTTATCCTTTGGTTTATATCTAGTATCTACTTATGATTGAGTACATATCATGTTTATCTTCCTGGATCTGAGTTACCTCATTATCAGCTTTATGTCTTGGAGGAAGATAATATAACATCTCTGTGTTTATGAACCTTCATCTTTGAAATGAGGATAGTATTTATTCCCTTCATAATATTTTAGCAAGTTTGGCATCTTACACTATGATCAAGTATGTGCTCCTAGAGTTTGGAAAATTCTCAGTGCCCCTTCCATTTAGACAACAGACAGGAAGTTCCATTCCCAAGTTGTTTTGCATCCAGAAAAGCTTAAAGCTTCTGCATAGTCTCAAATGTTTCGTAGGAATGTGGGCTCCAGAAGAAAAATCTGGAGTGTTGGCATAAATCAGTCTCTTAAGTTCCAGCTAAAATACATTTCATTTTTTAAAAATATACTGCACACACCAAATGAAGAATGCCATGTATATAAAATCAGTCTTTCTGAGTTTCTCTTTATTTATAAACAATATTAATCCATACACTTTTAACTTCTTTATGTTTATCTTATATTAATTAGTTTATTCAAATAATGTTTAGATTAAAATCTCAAATTTATCACTATGGAAAGAATTTAAAGATTGCTGACAGGTGATATGTTTAGTTCTATGCTCATTCCTGTGACAAACTCTCATGAATTAAGGAGAAACAGCAATGTGTGAATGTTTTGGTCTTTCTTCATGGGTCAGGTCACTCTACAGGTATCATCAGAAACAAAGAAGAGTAACATGTGTTGGTTCCATGTATAAAAAGCTTACTGGTTCACTTTGAAGATTCTTAGGTTTAGAGTTAAGTCAAAATACATTCAGATGTTGAAGTTAAATGAAAGCATTTGCTTTCAGAACCTTGCTAGGTCTTTAGTTCTAGCAAGTCAATGTGTTAATGACTGCTGACTTTAAAATATACAAAAAAATCAGAAGATTCACAATAAATACATGAAATGTTGATGAAAAATTATACATTTTACTTTGGCAAGTCATTTATATTTTGATAGATAAAGAATCTTACAGTTCTTTCCAAGGTTATAAATTAGTTGAACCAATATCAGAATGTGCATATGATGCTCTTTCCAGTTAATGAACAGTCTTTTATAAAAATTTGTCTGTATGCAGTTTCATAGACCAAACTAAGAGGATAATGAGAAGACTATAATACTCCTGGCTTTTCATCAACAGAATGATCAGTCTAGACGGATCTTCAGTTGTGAGGTTGGCATTATTAGGAGTCTATCAATTCATTCTATTATTCTAAATATTATGACATTCCTTGCTCACTTGTAAAATTGGAAGAGATTTTCTTTGGAAGAAATTATTGAGTAATTATCTTGGATCTTTGGAAACAATCATGAATTACACTAAGGCAGCTATGATACCATAAAACTCTGGGTATCTGAGAAGAGTCATGCCCTATACATTTGCTCAACAAGTTTGCCTGCTTGATCCAACATCTAAGAAATATCCTAGTTCTCCAAGACCCCTTGCCACAAGAGTGAGTCTGAAAGTCTTTGAGATTGCTAGGCTTCCCAGGAAGTAGTTGGGATAGTCATGAAGACTGGTGTGGAATAAAAATCCTATCTGTTCAGGATAACACTCACACCCAGGTTGTCAATGGCACTTGCCTTTAACTAAAGAAAACTGTTACACTCATGGCTATATGTCCTTTACTGAGACAGTTTATATCTATTTCTGATTGATGATAACATTACAAAGGAAAACGTATTGTCCTTATCTAGAATTACTTTAAAGGATTTGTCCAAGTTCCAGGCTTCTCAGAAGATGACTTGTTGGACTGTGCTATATAGTTCAATTTATCCCTCTAACAAACACTGCTGCTCTCCTTTCTCCTACAGGAGTGGTTTTAAGAACATTCTCTGACCCCAAATATCCTGGATATAAGTAGATTACCAGAGTCTGTCTCACCAGAAACTTGTCCTTTGACATGTGGGATCAAGAAAGTTTCCAGGAAATAGATTATAAAATGAGTCTGGAGTTAGACCTTTCAATGGACACCTGATAATAAAGACTATTTTCTGTTGATGGGTAGAGTGTTGATAGGCATCAACATGATGTAGAATATCATTAAAAACTTTCACTTATAATGAAGTGGGATGGGACAGTGATGAAAAATGTCCTTGTGAGAGCACTTTAGGCATATATAAAACATTCTGGGACAACAGTAATTCTAAGGAATATAGTTCAGCTATACTGATTTGATACTATATTACATTACTGTTGAGGAAAATAGTTTAGCTCAGTGTTACTTAGACAGTTAAGACAGACATTAAAATGCTGAAATTAAAGGTATTAAATATATGCTGTAAAAGTCAAACAGCCTCTATGGTAGCAAAAGGTTACCAGATTTTTGGTAAAAAAAAAGAAATAAATTTTGTCAAGGTAGTTGACATCCAGAGAAAGTTAACTTTTTAGTGGTAGCAAACTCAACATGCTGAAGTCAAAAGCATTTTATTAGGCGGATATGGAACCCTGGCATTAATTATAAATTGTGAATCCTGAGTTCTCTATATCCTATGAGTTTGCAAAGTGAGCACACACATCCTTATTAAAAGATACTTCTTTTCTATTTTTAAGACAAAATATATATAGCCAAATTATAATATAACCTTTTCATAAAAGTAATGTCTGCTAAAGAAGGAAAAGGACTATACTACAAAACATCAGCAAGACCAAATCAACCTGTACTAGCACAAGCCTGGAAAGTTATGAGATTTATTCCTGAGGCACTGAATCAATGTAACAGAACATAAGTTGGAAAAGTAATAGTTTATTTGCTTTTCTCCTGGGATACAGAATCTAACTCCTTGGCAAGCCTCTAGGAGAAAGTATTAACATGCAGCTCCTTGGAAGCTTGGGGGACAAATACCAAAAGATTTGCTCTAAATAAAGCAAAATAGTAAAGCTATTTTGTGATACATCTCTAGATCAATAGGCTAAGAGAAATTAACATACCAGAAGTATGTATATAGTATATGTGGCCACAAACTCTACCAGATGACAGGATTGTGGAGAATTAAGAAGGCATTCTGTTTCCCCATGCACCAAGGACTGCACTGAGGAGAGGAATACAGTATTGCTAAAAACTTTAAGGTTTTATCCCATGACAGAAGAGCATGTTGTTACAGAAGCAGAAATCAAGATGATTGATGTTAGATCTTAAGTAATCTATATGCAGTTACTATACTTACAAGTTTGCAATATTAGTCAAAGAATCAACCTTAAGAGAGCTCTGAGATGATTAACAGGATACACTACACCTAGGTGAAAAGGTAAATGGGCAGCTAACAGGGACATTGGTTAATTTATATCACAAAAATTAAATGAAATATTTATGAATGTGAGACTAAGTATCTTTGTTTCAATAAAATGACAATCAATCTCTCATCCAATTTTCAGACTTAAATCTGGAGCAAAATCTTAATTGTATCCCATGACTGAAGGACTGAGTAAGCCTGTAAGAGAGATGGTACTGCAAGTCCATGATTGACATGGAGGGCAGTGATATCCCTCCCCAGTTTCTCTCCCAAGGGAGCATACAGGTGTTTATTAATAAAATCATATGTTAGTTAAAAAGATATATCTACACAGTCCAATTACTCTTGGACACAGTATCTGAAGTGACAATTATACACAAAAATTGAAATGTTGTTTACTTTGACAAATTAAAATAGGGATGGTGAAAGTTGAGGGGAAATGGAGCTTTTGGCAAGTCTGACTCTTGTAAGTCCTCATCTCTGTCTCCAGACATGTAAGTCATACAACTTAGGACTATAAATCATGACAGGTACCTGAAGTAAGTGAAAGTGCCCACACATGTCTAGTAATGCTCATAAATAAAAGCAACATAGACCTCAAGCAGTAAGAGCCTATAGGAGACAAAGTTGCATTATTATTTTTTACTATTTATATATTATAAATATTTGTATAATGTTTTCTCTTTATATTATTTGACTTATCAGTCTGGTGATATAAAAACCTTTGGGTCATGTAGGATGCTGGTAGACTAGTATAAGGTCAACAAAATGGTCCAATTGTAGATCCTGGCCAGGGTCTCTTATCATTGCTAGACCAGACTAATACAGATTTAGACAATTGTCCTATACACCTATATATAGATCTAGCAAGTTACTTATTTTCCATCTCAGTCAAAATGTAAAATGAAAGCCAGTTAACATTCACGTAAAACTGGATGTTTACATGAATGTTGACTGGTATTGATCTAAACAATACTGATCCAGACAACTTTAAATATCCAGCCCTCTCTTATAATATAGTTCCAAGAGAAAATAACCATCTGAATTCTCTGTACTATATCACTCTGTTACATTATCTTGAAGTGTCATATCAGTTGGAACAAATGAGGACAAATTGCCAAGTATTTTAGAGACTCTGATGTGCTCTGTTCAGTTAGTCACATTGTCTTCAAATTTCAAGCTTACCTGTCATTGTAGTAACTATATGCATCTTATTTATGTGATATGTCTTCAGAGGTAGGGAATATATGCTAAAATCTTATACGTTGTGGGTTTGAGTTTCTAGTTTTCAAGGAGCCACTGAGGAATATGATAAAAGTCCCATTAAACTCTAAGAAATGTTTGGTCATCCAATTACTTTGAATTATATGTATGAAAGACTAAGAGAATATCAGTAAGAAATCAGTTGCTGCTGTATTCTGTAAATAGTTAAGGATGAGTTTCTAGTTTTCAAGGAGCCACTGAGGAATATGA
>PVIH01022005.1:0-28283 GCA_004025045.1 Sigmodon hispidus | reverse complement strand
GAAAAAGTGCTCTTCATCTTTAGCCATCAGAGAAATGCAAATCAAAACAACTTTGAGATACCACCTAACACCTGTTAGATTGGCTAAGATAAAAGGCACAGATGACAGCCTATGTTGGAGAGGATGCGGAACAAGGGGAACACTCCTCCATTGTTGGTGGGAGTGTAAGCTTGTTCAGCCACTTTGGAATGCAATATGGAGGTTTCTCAGAAAATTGAGAATCAATCTCCCCAAGGACCCAGCAATACCACTTCTGGTTGTATACCCTAAAGATGCACGGTCACACTCCAAAGGTATTAGCTCAACTATGTTCATAGCAGCATTATTTGTAATAGCAAGAACCTGGAAACAACCTAGATGTCCCTCAACTGAAGAATGGATTAACAAACTGTGGTACATCTACACAATGGAATACTACTCAGCAGTAAGAAAAAAAGATATCCTAAAATTTGCAGGCAAATGGATGGATTTGGAGAATATCCTCCTGAGCGAGGTATCACAATCTCAGAGAGATAAGCAGGGGATGTACTCACTCACTAGTGGTCTCTAAACAAACAATCAAGAAAAAAAGCCAAACATGCCCAAGTGGCAAACCACAATCACTGAACAGCTTGGGATCAGAAACACCCTGGACTGACCCTTCGAACCCCACTCCAACTATCGGAACACCAGACTCACTCTTGAGGGAGGGGGGACAAAACTGGATTTGGCCAGGAGTGGAGACTGATCCAAGCATTATTGGGTCAGTGGGACCATAGGACTGTCTGCTCCCTGCCCAGGGAGGGGATGGGGAGTTGCAGAGAAGAAAAATGACCTGATGTGGTGGGAAGGGGAAGGGACCTTGAATAAAGATATACAGGGATGGGAAAAAAAATTTCAGAGGGAAAGCTGAACACAAAGTAAATATATGTGTAGTAATCTTATTTGCATTACCACCCTTGATAAGCCATGCTTATGATTCTTATCCTCTTTATAGTTATTGTTAACTTTTCCTCATTTTAAATTCATGTTACTGTTTTTTGTTAAATACAAAATAAAGAAGAAAAAAGAAAACAAAAAAAAATACAACCACTGAAAACTCTAAAGATTCAACCATGTAATGTCTCAAAAAATTTCCAAGCAAATGAACATATACTATTAAATCATGGCTAAAAAAAAAAAAAAATAGCAAGACTGAGTTGTCTTAAGGCATTGTTTATTTCCTCCTTGCTCATCTGAAATAGCTCAGTGTGAAGAAAGAAAGGTCTAAAGGGATGGGAGTGATCATATGGGAATCTTGTCTCCACAATTCCCAGGGTTCTCAGCTCCAGGAAGAGACTACAATTTTCCCAGGTGCAGTATATTATTTGCACCACTGGCTCATCCTCTGACTCTCAGCAACTGTGGCAGAGGCTAAATTCTAGGTGAGGGCAGCTGAGGTGCTCAATTCTCACTCCTAGAGCATGGGCTCCACCCAAGGTCACTCAATCCTGCTCATTCTGTGATTACTAAAGAGATTCAATGACAGGAGCAGACCAGAGGCTACTGCCTCATCCAGAACAGGACTCAGGAAACAAGGACATTGCCACAACATTATTGAACCATTCCCCCTGCTTCTAACTCTGAATAAGTGACTCCTCCACATTGCCCAGAGCTAGAAATAACAAAATTTATAAGCCCTCTCCTGTGGAATGGGCTTTGTTGAGAACACTGTAGTTCAGAATAGCCCACAAGTGCTCAGAAACAATAAAGATTTTAGTGGAGAGTGTTTACAAAGATATTAGCAGCTCCATGAGAGAAAGAAGCCTCATCACAGGCAACTGAGTCCATCAGACAGCAATGATAGCTAAAAAAGTTCTTCCCTGGACACACCTTAAAAACTGGCTTTGTGGGGCTGGAGAGATGGCTCAGAGTTTAGGAGCACTGACTGTTCTTCCAAAGGACCCAGGTTCAATTCAATTGGTAAGCTTTATTTATGTGCATTGATATGAAGGTGCCAGATGTCTGAAATATGAGTTGTGAGCTGCCATGTGGGTGCTGGGAATTGAACTTGGGTCCTCTGGGAGAGCAGCCAGTGCTTCTAACCCCTGAGCTATCTCTCCAGCCCTTTAAAAACTATTATGTTATGATTAAATAAAGTTACATCTGTCAAAAAGGAAAAAATAAATCTACACATTCAATGGGTCTAATATTTATTTAGTTCTGACTGTGGAGTAATTTTGCCCTCAAGGCATTATTGGATATAATAGACTATGCAGTGAGTGAACAGCAGAGCCTAATTATACCAACAAAGGCAGAAACTTTAAAAAGACAGAACAAGTAGACTCCTCAAAAAAGATCTAGTTCAAAGCATTGCTTTCCCACAGTGATTGAGCACAGGCCATGGCAGGGCCAGCTGAGGAACTGACATCCAATTCCTCACACAGAAGAGCAAATAAACTTCAGTAAAGTTACTGAACAAACAAATAATTGATTAAGAACAAAAGGAAGCCCGAAAAAGGGCCAGGAAAAGAGTAGAATTGCTACAAGAGAAAATGATGTGAGCCCCGGAAAGAAAAATATAATGTTTACATAAAAAAAAAACACTACAGGTGAAAGTATGTGCATGGTCATACCAAGTTAGGCTTGTCTTTGCTGGGATGAAACACTATGACCAAAAGCAAGTTGGAAAGTAAAAACTTTAGGCCTGGGTTGCACTTCCACATCACTGTTTGTCATGGAAGGAAGTCAGGACAAGAACTTAAACAGGGCAGGAACCTGGAGGCAGGAGCTGATGCAGAAGCCATGGACGAATGCTGCTTACTGGCTTGCTCTCCATGGCATGCTCATCCTGCTTTCTTACAGCACCCAGGACCACCAGCCCAGGGATGGCACCAGCCCAGGGATAGGTATAATGGGTTGGGCTTTCCCCCATCAATCACTAACTAAGAAAAGGCCTGATAGATGGGTCTTCTGGAAGTCTGACTCTAAGCTTGTGTCAAGTTGACCTAAGACCAGCCAGCATGTGCCTATATTCCCAGCACTGGGAGGTCGTCATGGGAAGAACACAGGGATTGGCTAGTCAATGAGACTAATCAGTGAGTTCCAGGTTCCAGGTTGATTCCAGAATCAAAAAGAGATTCTGACAAATGATGGAGGAAAATAACTAACATCAACATCTGTCTTGTACACATTCATGGTCATGCACATGAGCACATACTAATAACACACATATATACACATCCATACACACATGATACAAATGAGTTATAAAACAACATAGCAAAGGAAAACAAGCATGTGAACAAAGTGGTGAGGCATGCCTTTAATCCCAGCACTTGTGAGGCAGAGGCAGGTGGGAGGCCAGCATAGTCTACAGAGTGAGTTCCAGTGCCGCCTGGGCTACAAAGAGAAACTCTGTCTTAGAAAAAAAAAAGAAGAAGAAGAAGAAAGAAAGAAACATCCTTCAGAATGTGAGAAAATCTTTGCTAGTATATAGAATTTCAAAGAACAAAACACCTAAATACCAAGAAATAAGCAACTCAGTCAATAAACAGTCTAATGAAGTGAACAGCCAGTTCTCAAAGATGAAGTACAAATGGTCAATAAGCATATGAAAATGATGTTCAGCCTCTGACTCTGTGGTCAGGGATACAGAGTAGCTGACCCTGGGATGTGAGAACAGGAGAGCTGATCCTGGTCCCTCCTTGCCATGTGGTGGCATAGCTGAGGGAAAGATGCCCCCTACCCATGATGACTTGAGGCCCTGAGGCCCTGGAATCACAAGAGGAGGACTGCTAACCCTGACCCTCACTAGTGGCAGCACATGAGAAAGCAGCCTCTGCTTTCTGTCTGGTCAGCACACTAAAGCTGACCCTGTTGTTGGGAACAAAGGTGAGCTAGCCTTGAGGGCATGAGAACATCAGAGCTGTTCCAGCCACTTCCTCCTCCTTTGTCATGAGGTGGCATGGGTGAAGGAAAGATGCCCCCTCCCCACCTCTTGCTAACTGCAGCAGGTGAGAGAGAAAGCTGGCCCCAGGCTCACAAGAGTTAGAAAATAGCCTTGTGCTACACCAGCTGCAGCATACAGAAGAGTAGGCCCTGCCCACCTGCACAGCACACTAGAGCTGCTGATCCAGTTGTCTGGGTTGCAGATGAGCTCACCCTGAGGGCATGAGAGCCAGAGAGCTGAACCTTACCCCATGCTCTATACAGCAATCCTGAGAGAAGGCCCTGCACTTTGCCTGGGAAAAACAGTAGATCTGGCCATGGCTATGTGAGAGAGAAGAATGCAGAGCTAAGGACCTGAGCAGGAGAACTGACCCTGCTTCTCGCTGTAGGCTGTATTGGGTTAGCTAGCTGAGGTAGTCCTGGAGAGCTCACCCAGACCATGACAATGAGAGAAATCTAGGAATGAGGGAAAGCTAGCTAGTTAGGTCACGTCTTAGCTACCAGCTACCAGCCAGGCCCAGAATCAGGGCTACAAGTTGGCCCACCCCAACATCCATCTTATCTATGAACTGTTGAAGCATGCTAAGGGGATGAACCCACAGATCCAAAACAGCAGGATCTTCACAACACAGGACAACAGAATATCCAAGAGAAGTCCCACTAAGAGCTCATTATTGGTGGTGTAGCAGAAATCAGAGACCTTGAGCCAAAGCAATGACTCCTAGCAATGAACATTTGCAACTAAAGATGAACAGACTAAAAGGTAAATTGTGTGACTGTGTGTCTCAACTGGCCACACTACAGCTTCCACGACAAGATGATAATGATGATGATATTCTTTTCTTCTTCTTCTCTTCTTCTCCTCCTCCTTCTTTTGCTTGTTGTTTTGGTTTTGGTTTGTTACTTGGTTTTTCTTTTAAATTTGGTTTTGTTTTGGGGGGAGGTCTCAAGGGCAGAGGGCAGATGCCTGGGGACAGGACAATAAGTAGGATCTGAATACATAATGTGAAATCCACAGAGAATCAATAAAAACAAAAACAAAAGAATGATCAGCCTTACTAGCTATTAGAGAATGTAAATTAAAATTAAAACTAGGTGGCTTCCATCTCACCCCAGTCACAACAGCAGAAGATAAGTAACCATGAATTGTGGAAATGAACAAAAAAGAATCCTCCCTCCTGGTGGGAATGTACATAGATAAGTTACTATGGAAATCAGTATGGAGATGTCTTAGTAAAACTAAGCTCTATCTACCATACAACCCAGCTGTTTCATCCCTCAGTGTATACACAGAGACTTTAAAGGTACCACGGGTTATTTGCATATCAGAGTTTACTCCAGCACTATTCACAATATCCTACATGCTGAACCAACCTAGTTGCTCTTCAAAAGGAATAAACAAAGAAAAGGTGGTATGGGTGCCAGACAGGACTGGGAAAACTTTTCATTCACTAGCCTTTCAGCTAGGAGGGCCACCTACACCTTTGTTGATAGTGCAACAAACATAGTTTCAGAGGTCCTGGCTGAGGGGCTATGGCTGGAAGCTCCTATCAGGAAGCAGCAGCTACAGTGCCTAGACTCATAATTCTTAAAGCTGGACCAATGGACCACAGTACAAAGAGGAAGGCAAAAGCTGGAATACCATGAACTCATCTGCAGTTCAAGAAGCAAGAGAATTTGAAAATCCAAGGAAGATTCCTAGTGGTAGTTCTCAACCCTCCTAATGCTGCAACCTTTTAATTCCTTACTGTGTATTTTTGAGTTATTTTCTATGTTGTTGCCCTGGAGCTTATTATGTACATCATAATTGAACAGAATTTTATTTCAAACTTATCATTATTTCAGTGAGATTTTGAAAACATTGCACCCACATCTCTCTACTTTTTCTCCATTTGTAGTGTTATTGCCATATATATTACATCTACATGTTACAAGCACTGAAATAAATTTCCAGTTATTACTTTGCTTACTTTTATGGCCTTGAAATACGGCACTGGAACAGTAGTAGTTCCTAGTACTGTGACCCTTTAATACAGTTCCTCATGTTGTGCTGACCCCAACCATAAAATTATTTTTATTGCTACTTCATATCTGTAATTTTGCTACTGTTACAAATTATAATGTAAATATTTTTTGAGATACAGGATTGAGAACCTCTGCAATAGAAGAAAGTAACAATGTATTTATAGATTTTATTATATTAACTTTATTTGTTACTTCCTATATTCTTTCTTTGTTCTTGTGGATTTGAGCTACCATCTGGTATCATTCTTTATTCTAATATAGCTTTGCTTCCACCTCCTACTTTGCCCTATTTTTTTAAAATATCATATATTTGCATAATTTCATAGGCCTAGTTATTGAAAAATATATTATTTTATATAGTTGGTTTTTTAATCAGTTAATATATAAAAGGAGAAAAATGTGCATTTTTTATTATATAAATAAATATACCTAAAGATGTTTCTAAAATATACTGTTTTAGATTTATTTTGTTTTATGTGTCTAATTTTTTACCTGCATGTGTGTGCACTATGTGCGATGTCTGGTGCCTATGGAAGTATCAGAAGAAAGCATCAGATCTCCAGAACTGGAGCTAAGAAGGTTATGAGCTGCCTTGTAAGTGCTGGAACTTGAACCCAGGTCCTCTGCAAGAGCAGCAAGTGCTACTAACCACTGAGCCATCTCTCCAGCAACTATTTATATTTTTGAATCAGAGTCTCAAAGTCATGGTCCTATGAGCTGGAAACAAAGGAGTATACCACCAAGATGCCTCCTTTTCTGTCTTCAACATTTTTATTATTTTATTGGTGCATTGGTTTATTTTTATTATACTTTTATTGTATGGGATTATGCCTTAGTTTCTATTGCATAGTTATGTCTTAGGGCTTCTAGTGCTGTGAAGAGACACCATAACCATGGAAACTCTTGTAAGAAAAACAGTAATTGGGGTGGCTCACTTACAGTTTCAGAGGTTCAATCCAGAATCATCATGACAGGGAGCATGGTGGCCTGCAGGAAGACATGGTACAGACTACATCTTGATCAGAAGGCAATGGGAATCAGACTGAGGCAAAGCCCATCCCCACAGTGACACACTTCCTCCAAAAAGGCCACACTTACTCCAACAAAGCCACACCTCCTAATAGTGCCACTCCCTATGAGTTTCCAGGGATCAGTTACATTCAAACTGCCACAGGTCACCTGCTCTCAGCATGAAAAACAACTACCTCTCATATTTAAAATTACTTGTTACTTTTTTCCATTCTTGAATATTGTATATGATGATGGATTTTTAATAGGGACATTTTTATACATGTATTTTATGAACTTAGACCATATCATACTTATCCTTCCCTTTTTTGCTTTGTTCTCCTCACATACTATTTTTACTACCATAGAGACTCTCATGTGTAGTTTTGTGTCATACATACATAAATGTATTTATGTGTGTGTATATGTGCATATATAGTCAAGAAAGAAAAATGTGATCTCTATCTTTCTGACTGGCTTTTTTTGCTAAATATAATGATTACCAGTTTCATCCAGTTTTCTACAAATCACATAATTTTGTTCTTCTCTATAGTCAAAGAAAACTCTACTGTGTATATTTATCATATCTTACTATCTGTTGGCAAAACCCTGGCTTATTACAGAAGTTGGGTGTTGTGTATAGTGCTGTGCAGAGGTGCACATGTATCTTTGTGATATACTAACTTAGAGTCCTTAAGGTGTACACTTAGGATGTTTATAGCTGGGTCATATAGTAGTCCATTTTTTAATTTTGAGAAACACTGCACTGATTTCCATAGTGGTTAAATTGTTTACATCTTTACCGAGAATTCTCTTTCCTTCAACATCCTTGTAAGAACTCTTGGCTGTTTGTTCTCTTAATGACAGTCATTCTGACTAGGGTGACATGGAATTTCATTGGTGTTTTCATTTGTATTTTCTTAGTGGCTAAGGACATTGAATTTTTTTTCATGTATGTATTGGCTATTTGTGCTTTGTCTTTTCAAAACTGCCTGCTCAATTTATTATCCCATTGTTCTGGCTAATTCTATGTCATCTTGACCAATCTCTAGTTATCTGAGAGAACAAAACCCCAACTGAGAAAATGCTTCTATTAAGACTGAGCTGTATCAAGGCTTTAGAGCATTTTCTTAATAAGTGATTGATGTAGGAGGGCCCAGCTCATTGTAGGTAGTTCCATCCTGGGCTAGCTAAGAAGCCTTGAAGAGCAAGCCAATAAGCAGCACTTTTCCATGTCCCCCACATCAGCTCCTGCCGCAAGTCCCCATGCTGTTTGAGTTCCTGTCCTGAATTTCTTCAATGGTGAACAATGATGTGGAATCATAAGCAAAATAAACTCTTTGCTCCCCAAGTTGCTTTGGTTATGTGTTTCATGACAGCAGTGATAACCCTAACTAAAACACTCATTTACAGAGGTTTTCTACAGTGTTTTAGGGGAGTTTTTTTTTTAAGGGTTTAGGTTTTTTATTTGTGTGTGTGTGTATAATATTCAGATTTTTTTAATTCTTTATATATTCTAGGTATAGTCACCTGTTGGATATATAGCTGGCAAAGAATTTTCTCCCATTCTGTATCTCTTCACTGGACTGTTTTCTTGACTGTTTAGAAACTTTTCAAATTCATGCAATCCCATTTGTCAGTTATTGATTTATTTTCTGAGCATACCTATATGGTTTTTATATATCTATATAAAATCCAAGATGCAAAATGAAACAAAACATGTAATATTTGTCTTTTTAAAACTACCTGTATTTACTTACTATGACTATCTCTCTTTCTATTTTCCTGAAAACCACCAACTTCATTTTTCTTTATGGTTGATTAAAAAAAAAATCATTGTACTCATTGTATATACATGCCACATTTCCACATTTTCCTTGTTTTCTTTTAGAAGTGGTAAATGTATTTCTGGGCTGCACATATGTTAAGAACCCTCTTTCTAAAGGTATTTAAAGGTTAAGGTAATTTCTGGTTATGGTATGATTTGCTGTGTGGAACAATACCAGTATCTCTTTAGTAAGCATTAGCCTATTTTACAGGTGAGGAACAAGAAATAGCATCAGTAACTTGTCCACAGTCAGACATTCAGATACAGTATATGGTCCAAATGAATAGAGCTTCATCAGTAAGATACCAAGATTTCTCCCATTTTCATTTTTATTATTTATTTTAGACAAGTTGGCCTTGATTCACTCACTCTGTCCTGAAGGCTTTAGCTCATGGCAGTCTTCTTATCTCAGTATCCCAAAGGCTAGATTTAGAGGTGTGAGCCTCCACACCCACCTTGTTCTCCTACTCTTAAAAGGAAGGGAGAGTGGGAAAAGCCAAGGAATAGAAAAAAAACAGTCTTATGGAAAGAGAAGGCTTGCAGAGACAAGAAAGAGCCAAGCAATTCCAAAGGGACAATGAAATATTCATGGCCATTTCTCCAGTCCTCTACTACTACAAGATGATTTTATAATGGTTGACTCTACCACTCCATAACTACATAAAACAGTGTATTGGTACCCTTTGGAATGACAGCATAGGCAGGTATCACTTTAAAGGATGATAATGATTGAAAGCTCACAACTGTCTGTAACTCCAGATCTGACAACCTCAGGACACGCATGCAGGAAAAACAAAAATGTCCATAAAAAATAAAGAATTTTTTTTTTAAAAAAAAAAGGGGGGGGCGTGGGGGACTGCAAGACTGTTGGTTGCAACATTTTTCTCCAAAAGGAAAAAGTGCCTATGCTAATATTCAACAATGTGCACTCTTTAAAATGCTACAGAAGATAAAGTCGGTGGGCAGAGGATATAGTTCAAGGTAGAGTCCTTTCTTCATATACGCAAGTTTTGTGTTCAATCCCCACCAAAAACTCATATATACAAGCTACAACTGGTCATTTTTTTTTTCAGTATTTTCCTGTGTGAGCAGAACCGCAATTGGAGGCAGTCCTTTTTCTCCCCCCTACATCTCCTTCTATATCAGAACTCACTATTCAAAAAATAGATGAACTCTCCTTAGGCATTCTTTTAAAAGCTGTATGATTTCTTGGAGGAGTAGAAAGATAGATTTACACTGAATACCATATGCTCTCAAACTTCAAATAAATATCACTTTAAAGGGCCAGGACTGGTGGCTCACCATGACTGTAATCCCAGCACCTGAGAGGCTGAGGCAGGAAAATTGACTCTGAAGCAAGCCAGAGCTACAAAGGGAGTTCAAGCTAGTCCAGGCTACAGAGTAAGATCCTACTCAGATGCCTCTGCCTCCACCACCACCACCCACCCCCATTTGAAAAAACCACCTACAAAGATCTGTCTTAATTCTATCAGCCAGCCACATCCTTTGTCTCATCCTACTTTGTAGTTCGAAGTTTATGGCCCAGCCTAGCTCCAAGGATCCAACCTGCCCTCAGTTGTTTAATCTCAAATAATCATACAAACTGTCTGGCCTATGGCTCAAGCTCATTACCAACTAGCTCTTAAAACTTAACTCAACCCATTTTCATTCATCTGTGTATTGCCACGTGGCTCATGGCTTACCTGTACCTTTACATCTTGCCTTGGGGGGTAGGGGGTGGCTTTCAGTGTCTCTCCCTGTTTCTACCTCCATCTTTACCCATGTTTGGAATTCCCACCTCAAATTCAAGCCTCAAAGTTGCCTTGACATTTTTTCTTTTCCTTCCCAAGCCTAGCTGAGGATGCATCCTCCAGCCACCGTGGCACTCTTGCCTTCTTATTCCACACAGAGAAGTTCATGTTTGTACTACTGTTCATCTATAGTAATAAGTTTATGGCCCAGACTAGCCGCCAAGATCTGAATCCCAATGTAACACACAGAAGCTTGTATTAATTTTATGCTGATCAGCCTATGGCTCAGTCACATAACTTGTTAAATCTTAATTCTTAAACTAACCCATGATTATTAATGTTGGTTAGCTATGTGGTTTGGTACCTTTTCTCAGAGCAGCACGGTTATCTTCTTTCCTCTGCATCTGCTAGTGTCTCTCTCTGCTGGCATCTCTGCCTTCCTCTTCCCAGAGTTCTCTTAGTCTGGTAGCCCCACCCACACTTCTTGTCTGCCTTCTGGCCAATCAGTCTTTTATTAAACCAGTAGAAGGGACAAATATTTACAATGTACCAGAACATAGTTCCACTATAACACATGCCTTTCTCCCCTTCTTTATCACTCCCTCTCTGCATCCCTCCTTCAAAAAAAACAAAGGACTAAAATTAACAGATGCCAGATCTTCTAGAAACCTCAGTGTGCCAGACTATCTGCTTCATAGGGTAGTTTGAGACAAACAGAAGCTTAGTGCATCTCATAGTAAATGAAAAAAATAAGAAGGAAATAATGTTGTGAAATAATTCTTCTGTACACTGTGAAGATGTATTACTCTCATTGTTAGTAAAAAGCCAACTGGCCTATAGCTAGGCAAAAAAGAGGTTAAGTGAGAGAGCCAGCTGAAGAGAATGATGGAAAGGAGGAGGGGGAGTAGCCAGTCAGACTCAGTCAGAGGAAGCAGGAGATGAACATGCTGTGCAACAACAACACAAAAAAAAATAGAGAAGAATGGGCAAATTTAAATTGTAAGAGTTAGTAACAAGCTTAAGCTACCAGCCAAGCATTTATAATTATTCACAATTCTCTGTTATTTGGGAACAAGTGGCAAGACAGATAAGTCCACCAACAGAATGATGAGGCTGCCTGCTGGGAAATGTGAGACCAGTTCCTAACAGTACCCTTTATCCTGTAGATACTTTACGAGGATGACAACTCTCTATAGATTCATGACTACAGGGATGATTTCTAACTGTGTATTCTCACAAACCTAATTAATTAACCTGAGATTTTAATTCTAATCACCTCTCTCTCTAACTGGCACATTTAAGAATGGAATACATTTTCTGACCACAGATGGCTAAAGGTTGTGTGAAGCCTGATTCTATTACATTAGAAGGGAGAACAATCAGGTTAGCAAATGTATCTTTTTTTGTGTGTTCCCACTGCTGACCCTGAGGCATTCCCTAACCGACTGTATATTGCTTAATACTTACTCTTCACACCACCTCATTGGATGGGGAAAAGAAAGTACATGGCTGCTCTAGGTATGGTTGAGGAGAAGGTTTACTATAGACATGAGGCAGAGTCAGAGGCATCCTAGAGTCCAAACCAGATTACACTATGAATGGGGAGAGAGGAAGCAAAGAGAATACCTGGGAACCCAAAGAACAAGAGCTTGAAGAGTCAAAATGGCTAGTTTATGCAGGAGTCAGAGAAGCTGAAGGAAAAGAAATGAAGCTCTGGTGCCACAGTGGTTCAGGGGAGGGGTGAGTGTGAAGTCCTGAGAGAATCCAGGACTCCATAACAGGTGTTGGTAATGCTGAGAGAGACTGGCAGCCAGTATCCACTTTCACAGATTAAGTAGGCACCTCACTTAGCCATCTGTCCTGAGTTGGAAACCTAACACTCATCATCTTCCAAGTCCATGTTCCAGAAAACCAAAAGCTATTTACCATGCTTAGCACAAGACAGGAAAATCAGTTTTCAGTGCTCTACCAGTCAAACTTAGACAGTGTTTCCCAGTTGCAGGGACAAAGAAATCAAAACACATGAATTCATTTAATATTCAGCTTCCCTGACACAGGATGATGATCAAAGTGTGCAAGCAAGATGTGATTTAGTAGTACCAAGAAGGGAAACAATTGTTCTTTCATTTTTTTGTTGTTTCTTTTGACACAAGAGTCTTATGTTGCCTGGGCTGGACTTGAATTCACTATATGGTCAAGGATGACCTTGAACACCTGATGCTCCAGCTGCCACCCCTATGTCCTAGAATTACTGGAGTGTACCACCACCCCTGGGTTGAGTGGTATCTGGCATCAACCCTGGGCTTCATAAATGCTCTACTAAGTGAGTTATCCTCCCAGCCCTGAAAAAAAAAAATCTCTGTGAGGACAAATTAGGATTTTCTATTTTGACTAAGAGAGTAACTAATCTTAATATATTGAGCTAAAATGTCACTAATACTCATGGTAGAATATATTGAAACTAATTAATGCTTCATCCTGTGTTATTCCAGGTAACACTGCATTTGCATCTGAGACACAGGAAACATAGATCTTAGAAATATTATTTGCAAGCTTCCCACAAGAGAACTAAAAACCTATAATCATTGAAAATTTCTAATATAATAAGAAGAACAAGCAGATGATAAAATGTTTACAGTTTCTTTCTGCCAAAGAGAATGGACTGCCCTGCACTTTCAACCCTCCATTCAGAGGAGGATCAGGTATAATAAAACCCAGCACAGCTTGTCTCCACCAGGAAATACAATGATCATCTGCTTATCCATCATTGACTTCACACAGAGGAATGGCACCAATAAAATCATGATTTCATAGAGATACTAAGGAAGACAAAGCTCATAAAACTTACCTTACAGTTTTATAGATTTTTTAATGTCCCTTAGAAAGAGAGATATTTACAAACCAGGTGCCCTCATTGTCTTTTTTTGATTCCCCTCCCAACAAAAACATATTGTTGTTTTCACATTATGTTTATTGCAGGGATCTGGAGGTCAGATTCCAGCATCTTGTTAGGATCTCTGTAATTAGAATGTCCATATTAAGATGGAAATGCCCCAAGCAGTCAAATAACTGATGATTGGGGCAGCCTTCCAGTTCACGTGTTTTCCATTTCAACCAGCCCTGACTCACTGAGGCAGGAGGAAGAGATAGAGATTCTAGGCAGGGGTTGGGAGCTGGTTGTTTGCTTGTTTGTTTGTTTGTTTGTCTAAGAGATACCTAAGCTACTCAGTATATATCTTTGCCACCACAACCTGACTCACTGAGGCAGGAGGAAAAGAGAGTCAGAAATCCTAACCATGAGGGGCTCTCACACTAGATCTTTGACTTTTTAGCATCTTTTGTTTGTTCAACTCAATGGAATTTGAACAACACTATAATCCAGATGGAGAGTCAGCTAGGATGTCCCTTCAAAGAGCTCAGTGACAGGGGGAGATGCAAATGACTGCAGGATGGCCCATGATGAATAAAACAGCAGTGCCAGCATGGAGAGGTACAGTGGAGGATGTGGGCAGGTTCTCAATCACACACACACCTTAGATATCAAAATCTAAAGCAGAGAAGACACTGGATTTTTGGTGAGGAGCTAGAGCTCATTCCTTGCTAATGAGACTCAAAATACAAGGCACTTTGGAAGACTGTTGTGGGATATTGTACACTGTGTAAATAAGATATATTTGCTGTGATTAGTGCAAAAAGAAAAAAAAAAGCTGAACAGCCAATAGCTAGGCAGGAGGTATAGGCTGGATTTCTGGGGAGAGAAAGGAAGAGGAGGAGACTTAGGTGCACAAGGAGACAAAGAGACAAAATAGGAGGTGCAAGATGGAGGAGAGGTAATGCCACATGATAGAATGCAGATTAATATAAATGAGTTAATTTAAATCATAAGAGCTAGTTAGAAACAAGCCTAAGCTACAGGCTGAGCTTTCATAATTAATATAAATCTCTGAGTCATTTAGGAGCTGGCTGGTGGGATAGAGAAAGGCTCATTACAGAAGATGGTTTAGCAGTTTCTTACAAAAGTGATCACGAACTTACTATATAATCCAACAACTGGGCTCCTTGATATTTACCATTGAATTTAAAACTTACATTCAATTCTGCACAGCACCACAAACTAAATAAAAGAAGATGACCTGAAAAGCCTACATACTCCTGTCTGGCTCTAACTAAACATTTTTCTGTAAAATGCAAAACTGTGGAACTGGAGATAATAGAGGAGGCTATGAATATGTAAGCAAGGGACATCTGGGGGACCCTGTAGCTTCTGTTCAATTTTTCCTATGAACCTGAAGTTCTCCTAAAACATAGTTTATCTAGCAATTATGCAAGCAGCACCATGAATTAAAGTATCACAAATTAAATGTCTAAAAATTGAAATCTATTCATAAAACATAAAAATCTGTTAAATACAATTGTTTTAGTCAGGGTTCCTATTGATGTGATGTAACACCATGACCAAAAGTAACTTGGTGAGGAAAAGGTTTATTTGGCTTACACTTCACATCTTAGCCCATCATCTGAAAAAAGTCAGGACAGGAACTCAAACAGGGCAGAAACCTGGAAGCAGGAGCTGATGCAGAGGCCATGGAGGGATGTTGTTTACTGGCTTGCTCCCCATGGCTTACTCAGCTTGCTTTCTTATAGAACTCAGGACCACCAGCTCAGGGATGGCACCACACACAATGGGCTGAGCCTTCCCATCAATCACTAATAAAAAAAATGCTCTACAGGTTCGCCTATATTCTGGTCCTGTTGGAGGCATATAAGTCCTTTTGCTTACTAGGGAAACCAAGAATGTTAAACACACAGGGTTGTCTCTTCAAAGTGAGAGCTGTATAACCTATTTTCTGCCCAGAAAGCTGAGAACCATCAGGTTAATAGCCTGGTACCATCTGTGCTATCTGTATGGCCAGGCCCCAGCTCTCCAAAACACCCTTATCAAGAGCTTGTTTATCTAGAGCCTGCTTCCTCATTTCATCTATAAAACCCATCTTTATGGAATATGTCACTTGTACTTTAAAGGAGCTTCAGTGGGTTTTAAGCCTTAAGCTTTGTTATGCACATGGGGTTAAGTTAATTATCACCAGGAAACTTTCCCCCAAATTGTGCTGTGATAAATATGCCTAAAATTACCCAGTGTCAGATTCTCAAAGTCTGAAACATCATCATCTACTGAGTCCTGTTGAGCCAGACTACCTTCTTGCTACTATGGGACTGACACTATGCTGACCTTGGTGTTTACAGAGTCCTTCACACTGTCTTATGGGAGGAATTTCTCAACTGGGGTTCCCCCTTCTCAGATGACTACGGCCTGTGTCAAGTTGACATAAAATTAACCAGCACCATTGACCCTTGTCGACGTGACACATAAAACATTTTAAGATCTATCCTTTCCTTTTTTAGCCCATTCCCAGGTCTCAGCTTAGTAAATATCACAAGCATAAGATGTATTACGAACTTTAAAATGTCCCACAGACTTTATTAATTTAACCTCTTTCAAAGTTCTGTTTCTATAAAAATTCAATGTCTCTCAACTGTGAGATCCTATCACATCAAAAAGTAGATCAAATACCTCCTTACTTCAAGAGGAAAGAACCAGGGCACACCCACAATCTGAACAAAGGAAAATCACTCTCCAAGGGTGTAAATAATTCAATGCTCAACATGGGAGTCACTCACAATCTTATGGGCTCCTCCAAGGGGCTTGGGTTTCTTCTCCAGCTCTGCTCTCTGCCCACACACAGCTTGTCTGCTAAGCATGGGTCAGCTCCACTCTGTTGCTGCAGCTATTTTTGGTAGTCATCCCAGTGTACTAGCATCTTCAAATTGCTGGGGATTTCTACGGCAACTGGGCTTTGCTTTTACCAATAGACTCTCCTAGGCTCCCTTCATGGTGCCAAGCCCCAACTTTTCCCTACAACCCCTTCAATCCTGGAGCTTCTACTGCTACTCCAGCTTTTCTTTCTCTAACAGCCTCTCCTGGCTTCTCACAGCACCAGGCAGGCCTTAGCTGTTCTCTCTCCATGACCCCTTCATGCCTTCAAAACCAATACCACCTGGGAGACTCTTACACATGACCAAGTTTGACTGCCAGAACAAGGTACAACTTACGACATCTCTGAACATAGCTTGCATGTTATAAGTCTGACAAAACACTTCCCAGAAAATTTCATCTCCAATCCCAGCTGACCAGCATATAGTATCCCAGCAAAACAAAGGTTTGACTTAACCAGTTCTTCAGCCCCAGCTGACCAGACACCACAGATTCTTCACTCAAATGGCCTGGTAGAGTCTTTGCTTTGCTCTGCAACTTCACAAGCCAGGCTTTCATTGTCTGCATTGCTTTTATCACTCTTACCTAAATATTGATTTCTTGGGAATGTCACGGCATGCACCCCAATCACACCCATATCCCAGTCCTCCATGTTCATCCTCCACACTTGTAACATTTCTCCCAAAAGAAAATTGAAAACTTAAATTTAAAAGAACAAGAAGAAAGACATCTCACTGACTCCTCAGGACGATGACCTGTTTCTCATCAATTGCAGTCTTCTCTCATCCTAGTCAGAGCTGTTGTATATCCTGTTCTGCCATACAAGTACCATGCTGTTCCGCCTTCTCTCCCACCTCTCCATCACATATTTCTGTCATCATCATAGTGTCTTTGGAAGGTGCAGTGTCATGCAATATACCCTTTTGCCCAAACAGCTTTACTTACAAATGTTTGTTTGTAACAAACATTTTTACAAATGTTTACAAATGTTCATTGTAATGAGTCATCAGTCTAGTTCAAGGCCCTCTGGCCTCTGCTACATCATCAACACTGGGCTCTCTCCAAGACTCCCCTCAGATATCCTGCTGTTGCTCAGAGTCATAAAGATCCCATAGCTATGGTTTCACAGGACTGGTCCCTTTGTGCCTTCTAGCAGCTCATAGATTGGGTAGATGTTCGAGTGGGCCAACTCCATCAGTACAGCTCTCCTGCAACAATCCAGCAAGGGGCGAGGTCAGCCCTCCCTCAGTCATAATCACTGCTGGTGGTGCAGGTCAGGAAGGGGCAGGCACAGCTTGGCATGGTACTCAGACTTCAACAAGGTTACAGGCAGTAACCCAGACCACAGACATTCAAGTGATCTTTGGAGGTAACCTGGGGCCTCCAACTTCAACAGAGACCCAGGCTGCAGGAGGATCCTGGACATGGCCCTAGGTGGTGGTACAGGACACTCAGATCAGTTTGGCCCCTGACAATGGCAGCATGGCCCCCAGATATCAACAAGGCCTCAGGTAGCAATCCAGGCTCCTCATAATTGGCTTGTTCCTTCCCACTGCATCCCCAATTCTGCCTCTCTCCACGACCCAGGAAGTGCCCCCGTTTCCTTTTCTCACCCTTTTCTCCACCACATAGTCTTATCTTTCCCATCTCTCTACCACATATTTGTTTACTGTAGTGACTTCTGGCACCCTGGGCTGTGGGGCCTGGGCAGGTGCTTGGGTGTCTTCCAAACATGGCCTCAGGACCCTCATCTTCTAGACTCCTACTGAACAGCACATTAAGCTCTCACCACTCAGTGGCTTTCTAGCCTAATGTTCCAAAGTCCTTCTGTAATCTCCCCCCAAAAAAAGCATGGTCAGATCTGTCACAGAAATACCCCTACTATCCGGATACCAACTTGTCTTAGTTAGGGTTCCTGTTGCTATAATGAAATATCAAGACCAACAGCAACTTGGAAAGGGAAGGGTTTATTTGGCTTACATTTCACATCACGGTACATCATGGAAGGAAGACACAAGGGAAGAACCTGGAGGCAGGCACCGAGGCATAGGCCATGGAGGGATGCTGCTTACTGGCTTGCTCCTCTTGGCTTACTCAGGTGCTTTCTTATAGAACCTAGGACCATCAGCTCAGGGATGATACCATCCACAATGGACTGGGGTCTCCCAAATAGATCACTAATTAAGAAACTGCCCTACAGGCTTTCCTGAAACCCAGTTTTATGAAGGCATTTCCTAAATTGAGGTTGTCTCCCAGATGACTCTAGCCTGTGATAAATTGCCATAAAATTATCCAACACAGTGACTTATGCTTTATGAAGAAGGAAGAGAGGAACAGTAGAGGAGGAGAAGAAGAACAAGAAGAAGAAAAAGAACAAAAAAAAAAATAAAGAAGAAACTGGCATGCATAAATTCCTAGGTTTTATTTCCAGAACTTAAAAAAAAAGAAAAAGATAAAAATTAAGGTCTATGTTTTAAAAATCCTACTATTGAAAGTTGTAGAGGTTTTCTTTCTTTTTTTTTTTTTGTCTCACAACAATATAAATTTATTTAAATGGTTAAAATGATAAATCATCTTTGTGGAGAAATAACAGGGGATACCATGAATATGTAGACACAGAAAATATGAAGTCAGTCATATATAACACACAATTTACAAAAAGTGTGTCAGGCACAATGGTGCACATCTATGACCCCAGCATTTGGGAGAACATGTCAGGAAATGTTTCAGCAAGACCCTACCCCATCTCAAAAAGAATGTAAAATAAGAAATAAAGCAAAGCAATGTAAAAACCAAAGAAAAATTATTAAAAGAAATATTCACAGACACAAAGAATGCTATTACAAAATACAGAGGTTTTGGAAAATCAGTAAAGCACTTGCCATACAAGAATAAATTCACATGCTCTGCAGCCACATTGAACACAACCCTGGATGTATCAGTGCAAATGTGTAACTGTAATCCCAACACTAGGGCTGCGGTGACAGGAAGACCTCTTGGGCTTATTAGACAGCCAGACTAGCTAATTATCAAGATAGATAGATAGATACGTAGGTAGATAGGTAGATAGGTAGATGGATGGATGGATAGATGGACAGATAGATAGATAGATAGATAGATAGATAGATAGATAGATATAGATATAGATATGACTAGCAAAGCTACATACATACATTCAAAATTTACTTTATTTGCTTTAAATGACACTGTTTTTCTGTTTGTTAAAGTAAAACTTCATCACTATTGGACTAGTATTTAAATACCTATATTTTCTCAGAGGGCAAATCAGTAAATCTAAGCAGAAGCTCCTGTGGCTAAATGCCAACAGTTATGGAAAGACACTGTATTTTTGTTGCTTTTCCTCCATGAAAGTAGAAGAGACAACAGCATACTAAATATGAATTTAATATGTTTCAAAATGTAAGTAATTCCTTGGACTGGACAACAGCTAGCTTGGGCTTCACATTTCTTTAACCTTTCACCCTTAAGCTAACATCTTCACTGAATCAAAGATGGAGAAAGATTTTCCCAGAAGCTACATGTGAATTCTGCCTCTACAACACTGGTCTCTGTAACAGACATCAGTTTATGGTATGATAGGTGGGGAAATTGGGTGGGAATATATATATAATCATATATAATCATATATATATTCAAACTTAGCAACCTCTAGTTTAAGTTAAAAAAAATCTCAAGAAAATGAGAAAGTGGGGGGGGGGTGTAGGGGAGAGGAAACTGGGTCAGAATGCAATATATAAGAAAATAAAAATAAATTTATCTATATATCTATTTATTTATGTGTAGATCAGTGGGGAAGGGCTGAGACAGCTGGAGTCGTGGTGAGTTTCCCAGGAAGCAGACTCGGAGATCAGCATTCAGATCCAGATCTAGTTTGATATATCTATTCAATACACTAGAGAGAAAGTGAAGAAGACAGCCAGTGTTAACTGCTGGCCTACACATGCACACAGATGTGCAGAAAAACAGATAATTAAAATTATACAAACCACTCTATTCTTAATTTGGATAAAAGTAAATTTAAGATATGTCTATGGAGGAATTTCTTTAGTGATGGTCACCACATAAGGAAGCATAACCAGATGAAACTGGCATGAAAAAATGGAGAGAATCACAAAGACAAAGACTGGTGCTAGTTCTGAGTCTTACGAGTACCCATTTTCTCCTCTAGGTCCTATTTTTCCCACTTAAGCATGGGAAATGAGCATCTGTGCAACTATGTTTGATCTGTATGAGGTCAACAAAATAATATTAAAAATGAATTTGTGGTTATAAAGTGTCAATCTGTTCAGATGATATCACTAAAAGGGAAGGTAAGAAATGTCAATGCCTCCTGTGACTGTTGAAGCAGACTTGAGTCTCTGGAACACTAGTTTGTGGTGGAAATGCTCTCTGTATGCTGTAAATAAAAGACTGTTTTGGCCTATATAGATCACCATAAAAGTGGGTGGAAGATCAGAGCACAGGCAGGTAGGAGGGCGGAGTTAGTCAGTCACCATCCAAACCCCGAAGGAGAAACTTGTAAGAGGTACAGGTGAGACACGGGCCATGGGCCATATGGCAGACAGATTAATGGAAATGGGTTGAATTAAGATGAAAGAGCTAGCTACTAATGTGCTTGAGACATGGCCAAACAGTATAAAATATATAAGTGCCTGATTCATTTCTTTCGGGGACAAAAGCCGTCTCGGACCAGGTTCCAAAACCTCCAGGCCCAAATGGGCCCAAAAAACCTTTTACAACACTAGTTGACTCAAAATGGAGTCCTAGCTAACTGGAGAGAGCCTTTAATTTGGTGTCAAAGCCCAGGGCATTGCCTGATTCCTACCTTTTGTCTTCAGACACACTGTCTGAACTTACAGCCCTACCATTGGCCCCATACACCCTCACATAACACATTTGGACTCAGTGAACAGTAACTTGATATACCCTTCCTTACCTGATTGGATAATGTATGCATATGTATCAATGAATAGATATATAAAACTAGATCTGTACCTGGATGCTGATCTCCAAGTCTGCTTTCTGGGAAACTCACCATGACTCTGGCTCCCTTAGCCCTTCCCCACTGAGCCACAGGTGATAGGGAGCAAAACCCCCACATGGCAGGGAAGTGGTAGCTATGCCTTTAATCCCAACACTTGGAAGGCAGAGGCATGTGGATCTCTAAATTAGAGGCCAGACTGGACTATAGAGTAAGTTCCAGGACAGCCAGGGATACATGGAGAAACCCTGTCTCGATTAAAAAAAAAAAAAAAAATGAATTTGTGATGAAAGTATCTTGAGAGAACAATATAACTGCTTCCTGGAAACTATAATCCACAATAGCATTTTAAAGGCTTTTGAAAACTTGCAATAAAGAAAACTTTATTTAATCTGCTTCATGAATCTATTGGACTCTGTGTTCTCATTACCTTTTTGTGTTTTAACTTAAACCCACTGGCAATTTCTGAACTAGAGCTTTGTGGAAGAAATAGAAAAATATTATCCTCAGGTAAATTCCATGATGAACATTGGAAATTCCTTCATTATATATAACTCCATAGCTAATCTGGCCTTGCTGTACACACCTGGGTTCTCAGAGTTCAGAAGGTTAAGGAAGGTAGATAAGAAATTCAAGACCTTCCTGGGCAACATAGTAAGATACAATCTCAAAAAAAATAAATAAATAACAACCACAACCAGCAATAAGGACAAAACAAAAAATGTCTCTTTAGCAACAAGCAAAATAGTGAGAGCTGGGAAATGCATGTATTTAAATCATTTATTCCCATGACTACTATCCTCAGTATTGTGAAGTGACAACATAAGAAGTTACTTAATACCAGGTCATAAATGTCATTTTAGAAATAAAATTCTCATAGAACAACTATTTCAAAGCACAGCTTGTATCTACAGAATTGCTTTTTATCTAAAATTCTTTTATGTGGCATACGCAACAGAACAGATGAATGTCTTCTTATCTGAAAAATGAATGAACATGCACGCAGGTGTAATATTATGTTTCTGGACTGTCTGGCCCATGGTCCAGACCCACCGACGGGCAGTCTCACAAAAGCACTCAAGACACTTGTATTTATTTTATGCTGATTGGTCTGTGGCTCTGGCACATTGCTAGCTAGTTCTTGCTTTTAAATTAATCCATGATTCTTATCTTGTTCAGCCATGCCCCTCATTACCTTTTCTCAGAGCAGCATAGTTGTCCTCTGTGTCTGCTGGCTTCTCCTCTGGTCTCTCTGGCATCTCTGCTCTGTTCTTCCTGTTCCCAGAGTTTTCTTAGTCTGGAAGCCTCACCCATACTTCCTGTCTGCTTCTGGCCAATCATCGTTTTCATTATACCAGTAGGCAGGACAATTATTTACAATGTAACATAATTCCACTACACACAGGTGCTGCCTGCCTGTCTTCTCCTGTTCTATCAAATAGCAGGGCCCACTTAGCCTGCCCTTTGTAAGCAAATAGCCCATCTTCCCCTTGTGAGAGAAATCGACCTGGCTATGGAAAATATAAGGTGCTATTTTATAACTGTAAACTAATTTTCTCATGAATTTATGAACGCAGCTGATGAAGGCCTCTATCTGTCAATGTCACAGTGCAGACAACACTTTCCCTCAGCAGCAGGGACGGAAGAAACTGATTAAAATTCGGTGGATAAGCAGCGCTTGCCATACATCATACAGCTCTGAGAGGAGATCAGGCTTTTATGTCCTAAAAACCGTGGGAACAGATGCTGTTACTGCCTCCAGAGAGTCCTCAAGGAAACATAAATATAAAATAGCAGTTATCCAAGAATGTTTAGGAGTCTTATGGCAGCAGAGGGACACAGGATCTTCACAGCATAGTACCAAGATAAGGCACCAGAGAAAAGTCTGGATTTGTAAGAGCCATCAGTTAAGAAAGAAGCCAGAGACTTGGATATCTCTAACAACAACTGTATGTAGATTTTTCCCATGTGGAAATTATTCATTTGTCAACTTACAGTCATTATTCCCAATTCTTCCAATTAAGATTCCATGATAAATCCAATCTTTCAGAATTAGCATTCTATAGGGCCTTGTCTCCCCAGGATTCTCACCATAGCCAAGGGAAAAAATATACCCCTTTCCAGACCAACTTAGAATTAAGTTGCCATCTGCCATCATCAAGATGTGACTGGCAATGCACCAAAGACAGTGCTTCAAGGCCATTGTAGAATACTTGCTGCACTGATGAATGTAAACCTGGTGTTCATTACATTTCTGGTCTGTCACAAAATACCTAAAAGAAATAACTTAAGAGAAACCAGAGTCTTCTTAGAGTGAGGGCTCAATGGTGAAAGCACTCACTGCTCTTCCAGAGGCCAGAGTGTACGTCTCATCACTCAGATGGGGCAGCCCATAGTTGCCTGTCACTCCAACTGAGAAGATCAGACATCATCTCCTGGCCTCAACAGGTACCCACATACAAACAGCACAATGAGCACACATGCACACACACACACACACACACAGAGAGAGAGAGAGAGAGAGAGAGAGAGAGAGAGAGAGAGAGAGAGAGAGAGAAAATTAATCTAAATAGATGAGATAATTATTTTGGATCGCAGCTTTAAAGGGTTTCCATTCATCATGGTGGGGGAGGCATGGAGGATTTCATGCTGGTGAAACCATGTGTTAGAGAGGAGAGGAGAGAGATGAGAGAGAAAGAAAATGGAGGAGTAGGAAGAAAGGAATGAGTGTTATAGGAAAAAAACTCTAGTCTATGAAGAGGGCATTTTCTCCATCTCGCCTAGCCCCACAATCCACACAAATGTTTCTCACCCGCAGTCCCACAGCTGCTTATAAAATAATTACTCAGAGGCTTATATTAGTTACAAACTTTTGGTCTATGGTTAAGGCTATAAACATCTAGCTCTTGCATCTTATTAACCCATTTCTATTCATATATGCATTGCCAACATTGCTGGTGGCTTACTGGAACTTTCACACCTTGCTTCTTGTGTGGCTGGATTGATTTCCTACCTGGCTGTAAGCCGTCTTGCTATAGACCAAAACAGCTCCTTTATTAACCTATGGTAGCAACACATACTCATAGCATACAGAAAGAACATCCCACAGCAGGTTAAAAATAGATTTTGGCTTGGGTAGAGACCTAACACTTCAGCTAGGCACTGTCAAACACTTTGACTAAGAGACCACCCGAGAAAGTGTTGTCCTTAAGCCATGTTTAAGAGATGGGCAGGTACACACACACACATACACACACACACACACACACACACACACACACACACACCAGCAGCAGCAGCTAAGTAACAGGAAAAACAGCTAAGACAAACGTCCATAGACTCCCCCAGGGAAGAGGAAATAGAGATAATCTTCTGAAAAATTGTGATCATACTGTGTTGGAGGAAGTGAGAAGAGAACATGAGAGAATAGGATGGTAGAGCGGGGGAACAGTGGAGAGCAAGAACAAAGAAGTGGATATCCTGATAGATGGAGCCATTGTGGGATTAAAGAGAAACCTGATACTAGGGAGCACCCAAGAACCTACGGGATGAGCCCAGTTAAGACTCCAAGCAATAGTGGAGAGGGGGACTAAACTGACCTTTCCCTATTATCATATGAATGATCATCCTAATCGTCATTATAGAAACTTCATCCAGCAGATGATGGAGGCAGATGCAGAGATCCATAGCTAAACACGGGAGGGGGACGCTGAGCTACTAAAGAGAGGCAGGAGAGACTGCATGAGCAGAGAGATCCAGATCATGACAGGAAACTCATGGAATAGGCAGTCACGTGTTGTTGGGAGCTCGAAGACTCTGAAGTGACAGCTGATGAATCTTCACGAAACAAATCAGGACCCTCTGAATGTGGATGATGGGCAATTTCTGGAGCCTCTTGCACTCAGACCAGAATCTATCCTGGGTCTGTGAACTGGCTTCTAGGAGCCCATGTCTAGTGGGTGGTGGGGGGAGAACCTTCCTCAGCCTTGATACTTGGGGGAGGGACTCAGTCCTACTTCAACTGGATATTCCAGAATGAGTTGACTAACCTTGGGATTCCTAGCCTTCTCTGGGGAGGGGGGTTGAGGGGAAAGGGAGATGCTGGGGGAGAACTTGGAGAAGGGACTGGAGAGGAAACAGAGTGAGTATGGAGGGAAAAACTAACACATTTTTTTTTTTTTTAAAGAGAGAGATGGGTGGAATAATTAGCTCCCAAACTTTTCTTTCCCAGAATCCTTATGCCTAGAGCAGAAACCTATGGACTTCAGCCACTTACATAAGGGAATTATTCAGAAAAGGGCAGTTTTTTCTTTCTTCTTTCTCTTCTTCTAAGCATGTTTTTCCTTTTCTTTTTTTTTTTTCTTTCTTTTTTTTTTTCATCCTTTGGGTTTTTCTCCCAATATTCTGGTCTTCCCTCACTTTCTCTAAAGCTTACCCTCCTGTCATATGGCTGCCTGTCAATCACGTGTCTAACCCCCATGCCAGATTACATTGTGTGCCCCCCATTCTCTGAAAGAATGAAACTGCTGAAGCGCCACAGCTTGTCTGCTCTGCAGCTTATCTTTTAAACTATAATAAAACTGTGGCTGTGCTTCCATTTAAGTCTACTTTAAAATTATTTTACTAATGAGACTAGGAACTCCAAGGGGCGGACCAATTTCCCCTGTACCAAAGGAAAAGAAGAAAAGGAGGGGAGAAGAATAGAAAGACAAAGAGTTGAAGGAGGAGAGGAGGATGTGTGGGAGACAGCAGAGAGAGGGGAGATGAAAGAAGAGAAGAACAGTAAACCATTCCCACTGGCTCTGGGATTCATTCTTATTTAGGGAAAAAAATATGCCTTTGAGGGAGGACTGGGAGGAGGGGAGAGGGGGAGCAGTGGTAGATATGGGGAAAAAAACTTTTTTTAAATTAAAAAAAAATGCCTTTGTTATTTCATTTCAGTTAATCTTTCATCTCCCTCAACTCCCTAGAAGGACAATGGAATAGGAAAAGAGACATTCTCTAAACTGCCTTTTTCTAGTTTAAAAAATAAATAAATAAAATACACCTAAGCCTCAGCAGATACTGAAATAAATTAGCTGGCAAGTCATAACAAAAGAAAACAAAACAAAACACGAAAATAAAGACAACCTGCTGAGGTTTTAGTGACAACAGACAACAGTGAAAATCCAACTGTAGAAGATCACCATCAAGAAAGTAAGGGCTGTTAGGAGGAATTGCATTTTCATTGAATGTACCAGTGAGCTGCATCAGTTCCCAGGCTCCTCTTCCATCACCTTCCAAGAGTAATGGACTAGATCAATGAGAGACACCATTGATATGACCATTTACCCCTGCACCTGATGAGGCTTCTCAAGGGAGTTCAGGATCACAAAACTCCATTATCCAAGATCCACTGGAAACAGCATACATCTGAGGTTCAATATTATTACTGTTCATTGTCTAAAGTCAGGGGTTGTTGGGGTTCAGTTAGTTCAATGGTTGATTTTGGTAACCCTAGGGATCAAATCCAAGGTCTCATGCAAGCAGATACTATGCAGCTGAACTACATCCCCCCACCTCACTCCCCAAGAAATATTCCTTTCACTGTTTTTTTTTCCTTCATAAGAACAGGAGAGAAACAATGTTCTGTATATTTTTAAAGATTAACACATTTTTATACTGTTTAAGAGGTTCATTTTTAAAAAAGATTTAGAGCATATTGCCCAAAAATATGTTGCTGTGTCATTAAAAAATGTCTTGAAATGAGAGAATTTGGAAATCCTGAAATTCTTTCTCTAGCTAAGAACAGAGCTTTTGGATAGATAGCTTACTTCTCACCCAGTCCTTTTCTATTCCACGCTGCTCTGAACATAGGCATGAGTTGGCACCACACTCAAACTCACATGTTCACTTTGGTGAGATTCTGCTTCCAAGGACAGATCTACATTATCAGAGAATGAGTTGTTAATAGGAATTTTGTTGCACAGAAGAATGTTACTGAGATTCTAGTGAGTGTGGTCAATGTTCTTTTAAACTATATTACTTGGATACATTCAAGCAACCTATCTCCTCAAGAGAAGGACAGAGGTGAACACACTTCGTCATTGTTACCATTATTTATTATTGGTTTTTATTATTATTATTATTTAGTTTTAGATGGCATACAATATGAGATATTTATAACATTTTCTTGCCTTTCACTGTGTTTTGTCTTCCTCTCCCCTATTCCCCTTCCTACTGCAAATAGTCTCCCTTCTGCCTTACGTCTTATACACACACATAGGAGAGAGAGACACACACAGAGATTAACTGAGATTCCTCATACAAGAAAATGAAGTATTTCTCTTTCACCCATTAACTTTTCTTGTTTCTTCATTCTTTTAAATCCCTTCCCACCAGACAGTCTCCTTTCTATTTTCTTTTTTTTTCCTTCTTTATTTTGTATTTATCAAAAAAAAAACACAGTAAAAAGAATTTAACATGCGGAAGAGTTAACAATAACTATACAGAGGATAAGAATGATAAGCATGGCTTATCAAGGGTGGAAATGCAAATAAGATTGCTACACCTATATTTTCTTTGTGTTCATCTTTCCCTCTGAATTTTTTTTACCATCCCTGTATATCCTTATTCAAGGTCCCTTCCCCCTCCTGCCACATCAGGTCATTTTTTCTTCTCCACAACTCCACATCCCCTCCCTGGGCAGGGAGCAGACAGTCTATGGTCCCACTGACCCAGTAATGCTTAGATCAGTCTCCACTTCTGGCCAAATCCAGTTCTTTCCCCCCTCCCTCAAGAGTGAGTCTGGTGTTCCTCTAGGTGGAGTGGGATCCAAAGGGTCAGTCCAGGGTGTTTCTGATCCCAAGCTGTTCCGTGGTTGTGGTTTGCCGCTTGGGCATGTTTGGCTTTTTTTCTTGTTTGTTTGTTTAGAGACCACTAGTGAGTGAGTACATCCCCTGCTTATCTCTCCGAGTTTGTGAGACTTCGCTCAGGAGGATATTCTCC
>PVIH01022004.1:0-28283 GCA_004025045.1 Sigmodon hispidus | reverse complement strand
TAAAACTTATTCTGATCTCCAACTTTATTTTGAATGTACTTATGTTAGTTCAGTTGAGTAATTATAGACTTTCTGGTCTGATTCTGTCCAGCTCTGTATTTGGGCCACTTGTTAACGTGCATTTTTCATGTTAAACTGTACCTATTGTGACATCACAATTGACACCTCGGCCATGAGCTGAGCTGATTTACTCTGCTGCGTGGCAGCATCTTCACAGGCTTTTGATTAAGAAGAAAGTTAAACCATCACCATTTACCAAATGCCGAGCCACAATATTAGCAGTGGCTGGTTGCCTTGGTTTGCACAAAGCAGAGATTTGGAAGGAATCTTGGTGTAACTTGAATATTTGCAAACTACCTTTACTGCAGCTGCGCGCTACCTGTTTATTCTGGAACTGTTGAGCACCAGGGTCTGCCAAGTCGCTTCTCACCCCTCAGTTGTATACAAGTTGTACTGCATCTTAGTTTACTGGATAGATTTAAAACACAGTATTGTAGAAAGCTAATACAAAGCTATCCTATGCCTTCAAATAGTATAGAAAATGGAAAATATACAAGTAAATTCTGTTGAACCACTTGTGTAGTCTCTCTAGTAGTTGAAACAGCTATTGCAGTGAGCCTGAGTTTATTGTCATCTATGCCAGCCTCCTAGAGACGTGCTCTGCTGGCCTCTCTGTTGGAAAATTGGGTTGCAGAATGACCATGTCTTCTGTTTACAAGCAAAGTTTAAAACTGGGATAAGAACTGGTACTTGCCTTATTTACTTAGAGGGGTACAGCCCTTCTTAAGTTATTCAGAGGGCCTGATGGTTTGGTGGTTAACAGGTACTGTTTCTGCAGGAACCCAAACTGGTTTCCCGGCACACACCTCAGACAGCTCCCAGCTGCCTGTGCCTCCAGCTCCAGGATGCTCCAAAGCCATCATGATATATCATTGTTTTGACATGTATGAGTATTTTGCCTGCATAGATGTCTTTGTAACACTTGTGTGCCTGATGCCTGCAAAGGCCAAAAGAGGGCATTATCAGATCCCCTTAAACTGGGGTAACAGACAGGTTTGTTAACCACCATGTGAATGCTTGGAATTGAACCAGGTCCTCTGAAAGAGTGACCAGTGCACTTAACCTCTGAGTCATCTTTCAGGCCCCCATGTTTTTGCTGTTATTTGAGACAGTCTTAGCCCAGACTGGTCTGAACTTGGTGAACAGTCAAGGGAGTGCTAGTATCATAGGTGTTCACCCCCACACCTGCCTTCCATATTGCTGGGATTGAACTCAGGGCTCTGTGCACTTTATGTAGGCACTCACCCCAGTCCCACGTTTTGTGTGTGTGTATTTTTAGCAAAGTGGATCTATGTCAAGCTGCATGGAGCAGCTTAAGTAGCCACAATCAGCATCAAGGATCTGGTGAGAAGAGCAGCAACACACAGTACCAAAGGAAAATGAGGATTGCTTGCTTTGCAGCTATCCTCTGCAGGCACAGGCCTGGACAGGAGGCCTAAAGTCTACAGAGGACCTTCAGGGTCCAAGGTACACACCTTTAATCCCAGCACTCAGGAGATAGGCAGACAGATCTCTCTGAGGCCAGCCTGGGCTGTGTGCTAGGCCTGTATCTCAATACAACAGAATTTAACAAGTTATAAAGATGAATAAATACAAAAAGTAGAGGAAAACACAAATCACTGATTTAGCACCTGAGAAGCTGAGAACTGCTGGTTTAAGCAGAAGTAGGGTTGGCCCAGAACTCTAGCCAGAGCGAAATGGGGTCTGGTGTTTTGCAGGACTGTGGGACAGGCCTCTTGTCACAGGCTGTGTGCACAATGCAGGGCAAGAACATGTTGAGACACAACAGGAGCTTGAGATTCCAGACCCAGAGCTATCAGGTTCCAGGACAGCTAGTCCTTGGAGCTGGGGCTGCCAGTGGCCACTAGAGCTTTAGCAAGGACCTGCTACTTTGAAGGCTTTGTGTTTAGTTGTTGCCTGATGCTCACATACATGCTACTCCCTATCCCTCTTGCAGCCTCGGGGTTGGGGGTGGGAGAGCAGGGCACCTATGGAAACTTGGCTTTTCTTTTATGTGAGCCTAAGTTTGTCAAAAGCTTTGGTTTCAACATGTCCCAGCTTGCCCTTAATGGAAGCCGAGGACAGGACATATCCATGCCAGGTATGTGCCGACCCTGATTTCTTACAGAATCCTCCAATCAAGGGAGTCCTATTTGGCAGATGCCATCACCAAGGGCACTGGCAATGGGAAGTGTCTATAGTCACACTCATGTGAACAGCTGAATGTTCACAACCTCTTATGGATCCCATGTGTCACCCTAAGCACATGGGAGGCTGAGGCAGGTGAAATACCAGCCAGGGCTATATAGCAAGACTTAAATAAGGGTCAGAGTGAAAAGAGAACACAGCCCAAGAGGAAATGTTTTGATGTCAGTTTTAACAGCAAAGCTGTTAAGTCACCAGCCCCATATAGGACAAGGATGACCTCAAATTGTTCCTTTATTAAACTAAGTGAAGTAGAGGTGGCTCAGTGATTAAGAGAACTGGCTGCTCTTCCAGAGGACCTGAGTTCAATTCCCAGCACCCACATGACAGGTCACACCTGTCTGTAACTCCAGCTCTAGCAGATTGGATATAGGAATCCAACACACTGTTCTAACCTCCAAGAGCACCCAGCATGTAAATGGTACCCAGACATACATGCAGAAAAAATACACATACATATAAAATAACAACTAAGCCAGGAGGCAGAGGCAAACAGATTTCCAGGAGTTTGAGATTTCTTAAGAGTTTGAGGCCAGCCTGGTCTACATAGTGATTTCCAGGTAAGCCAGGGCTACATGGAGAAACCCTGCCTCAAAAGAAAAATAAAATTAAACCAGAGAAGAAGCAAGATAGGTGACAACAATGACGTCCCTCCAGGCAAAAGCTAGAAGACTGAGGTGAAGGCTGGGAAAGCAGAGGAACTGCTTGTGGGGTTGTGTCTAAAGGTGCACCTGCCTGCTAGGTCTCAGGAGCTCCGGCTCATATGCTCACTAATAGGACAAAGGAGCACAAATCTACAGGGAGAGACAGACTCATTATTAGTTTCTAGTCTTATTTTGGACGACTCTGAATTTGTCCAGGTGATACAGTGAGTAATTTTCCTCTCCTCAGCTGGCTGTCCATATGGGTATCCAGGTTCCCTCCATCAATGACAGCTACATGCCACAGCAGCTACCCTTCAGTTGGCACAAGAGTATGAGCTTTCAGAAAGAATTAACTTGGGAGTTCATTTCTCACTCGCATACGCACACACAGACAAAAGGAAGAAGTTCCTTTTTACATTGTATACTCAGTATTTGTTGAAGGAAGCAATTTTTCTATGACTAAAGTTTTTGGCTTGTAAGTTCTGAAATTATTTCTGAAGATCTGTGTGTATTTTCCCAAACTAACTGGCATCATTAAACATGTCAAGAACAAGAGCCACGACTGGTACCATGCAGCACACAGCCTCAAGACTGAATCTCCTTGCCACAGTTAGGGTGCCACCATAACTGGTGCCCAGATCCTTCAGAGCTCAAGTGAGCAGCATAAGGAATCTAACTTCAGATAGGGCCACGTCTTACTACAAATTGCAAAGAATTTGCCAGTAGGTAATTATTTCTGCCAGTGCCCAGACAGGTGAGGCACATCAATCCTAGAAAAGTTCAAAGTTCAGAGGAAATCCTTACCTTTAACATCATGAGGTGGACTTTTCTCTTTTTTTAGACAAGGTCACATGTAGCCCAAGCTAGATTTGAACTGACCCTAAGCCTCCACCTCACTAGTGCTAACATTACAGGGATGCACCACCATATCCAGTTTATGTGGTGTTAGGAATCAAACCCAGAGCTTCCATTAATCCACATCCCTAGCCTGCACTGTGTCACAGGCTTCTCAGGAATATTGGAGAGCCATTTCCTGGGTGAAGCATGACCAACCTGAGAAGCTTTGATGCTCACTTCTCCCGACCTAATATATTATCTCAGGGACAGTCCTCTCCTGGGCATGCTCCTGTATGATCTTACATTCTCATCTCAAGCTTGGGAAAAAACACATAAAGAATAAAATACCAGTTAATTTTATAGGCGAGTCAGCCAACGAGTGGTAAGAATGAGACAAGAAGAAAGGCAGGCAGCTTAGCTGAGGACTGGAGAAAACTCATTATACGGGAAAATTTAACCGGGGAGCCTCGGGCTTTAGCTCCGTGAAGTCCTTGCCTAGCATGTATGAGGCTCTGGGTTTGGCCATCTGCACCAAAAGTAAAAAAGGCCAGAGGGAAGAAAAGAAAATGAAAGGTGACAGAACTGTGCTATGCTGGGCCCTTCACGCCTGTAGCCGGCTCCACTTCCCAAAATTCTGCTTGTCCAACTACCTACATGTAAGTGAACAGAAGGGGCATGGGAAGAAACTACATAAATTTCATTCTATGGAAAAGCTGGTTTATTGGGAGTTGTATACAGAAAATAAAACGAACTATCTATAGAAAGTGCATTTTAAAGTGAATCACAATCTTTCATTTTGTTTTTAAGCCTCACAAATGATTGGAAAGAGGTTAGGCTGCATTTGAGGAGACAAAGCTAAGAAGTCCCAGTGAGTACAGAGCTCAGCTCTTAACAGTTGCTACCTTGCCAAGGCCTCTGTGACAAGGCAACCTGACCTCCACTGCCTGCGGGAGTTGGTCCAAGGTTACAGATCAATGATATTGACTCCTGGATGGGGACTGCAGCTAAGAACCACACAGAGCCTTCATTTCAAGCCACCACCAAGAATGTCATCCTGCTTCTCTGAAGCCAGACATCGCTGGCCCCAGCTTCTGGGTGCCCAGTTTCCTGTAGTCAGTAGCTATAGCCAAGGCAGACCCTACTGTCTTATTAACCATGATGGATCTGCCATTGACGAGGCTTGTGGTGGTGGTCACAGTTCAGGCATTTACCTAACGGGGAGACTAAATAGGAGGAACTGGAAAGGGTTCAGAACAGATATATCAGTCAGGTAGAATATCAATACCACCATCACAGAGCAAAGCATGAGTGCACTACCCAATAGAGGTCGTGAGCAAGGCATCTTTAAGAGCCCTCTAGAAATGAAGAGAATGTCAGCATATGAGCAGCCTACGAGATCCAGAGAGTCTAGAAATCAGTTAGCTGGCGGGACAAAGCTGTATATACTTCTAGGAATTTTTTTTTTTTTTTTTTTTTTTTTTTTTTTAAAACTTTATTTATTTGCCTTGGTGTTTGCCTGGAACTGGAACTACAGACAGTTGTTAGCTGCCATGTGGGTGCTGGGAATCGAACCCGGGTCCTCTGGAAGAGCAGACGGTGCTCTTAACCGCTGAGCCATCTCTCCAGCCCCACTTCTAGGAATTTTTAATCTATCTATTTTTTTCTCTCTGCAATAGTGGGGACCAAGCTCACGACCTCAAGCATGCTAAGCAAGCACCCTCCCACTGAGCTACAACTCTGGCCCTCAGTGAATTTTAAAATGAGGTCAGCCAGATCTTTTTGTGTAAACTTCTTCCTTCCTATAAGCTAGCTCAGCTACTTCAGGCCTGCAGCATGATTTCCATTTCCTACACACAGATCTCAGCAGTGGGGATGCTCCAGTGATGCACAGTCCTTCAGTGGCCTTGGCAGTGAGGTACGAGTATAGGGTGGGTTCAGACAGAAATGAGGAGAATGCAGTTTGCCTCAGAAGGACAAAATGGGTGGAGGTGGGGCAAAAACAGGATTACATTTAAAGGTACTGCTAAAAATTTAATTATAAAATTCATCACCTGTCATTATTATAACAATATAAAAGGCATTTCAAACAAAGTTTGGTTTGGATGATGCTGATGAAATTTCAGAGTTCTCCATTTATAAATACATAAATATACAATGTACTTTTACAGCAACAACTTCTAGGAGAACCAAGACTTCTCTGAAGCTCTTGTAGACATGTCCCTTTCCATTCCAGCTGCTTCTTTGCTGCAAACACCAGGAATCTCAAGAGCTGCCATGGTTCAGTCACCTCCACCCTGGCCTCCTTTCTAGGCCTGTCCCCAAGGGTAAAAATGTGGTAGATCTGCTTAGCTTTGATGCTGGGAAAAAAGAGAAAAAGTTACATAGCCATCGCGTCCCATGAATCAAGTTTATCTTCACACATTCAAATAAAGCAGTGATGCAATATTTATGTTTGACCCAGATGGCAAGTCTACTCAGAAATTATTAATATTTTACTACACAAGAAAACGCAGCAAAGCACTGACCACATGATCAATTGGAGACCAGAACCTTACTTCCCTGACTTGTGGCTTGCTGTCTATAAGTGTTCACAATTTAAAGTGACAATGGAAATGCTTAAAATCCTCCTCCCACTACCAGCCTCTGCCCTCACAAACACTCAGGCTCAAAACTCAACACAGCCAGATCCAGGAGTCAGGGCACTTAGGGAGATGTAAAGAAGTTCACACTATTAGAAACTACAGAAACTTAGCTTTAGAAAACTTTTAAGGAGAGTGTGAAATCACTGCCTATCATCCTGTGTCTGAATGGATTCCTTCAACACTGAGCAATGTGAGTGAATCAACAGTCTTTTTTATTAACCAGAGATCTCAAGATATGACCTGTTTTTCTAGCTAAGTCAAAAATGCTCAGCAAAGATAAAATACCAATCTTTCTCCTCTCAAGAGAATGAAGTATGACCAAAGACACCACCTACAGTCCAGGTGAGCCATCCTGAGCCATCACTCAGATTTTCTTTTTATTTTTAAAAATTATTTATTTCTTATATGTAGGTAGGTGTTGCATGTCTGTGCATCAAGTGTATGCCTGCTGCCTGAAGAGGTGCCAGGAAAGGGAGTTGGATCCCTTGGGATTACGATCATAGAACATTGTGAATCATGTGGGTGCTGGGAGTTGAATCAGGATCCTATGAAGAACAACCAGTGCTCTTTACTGCTGAGCCATCTCTCCAGCCCCTTGCTCAGATTCTGAACTGGACAGACCCAGACAACTGCCTTTTTCCACAGTGTTGTCAGATGACCCACCCATCCTGGACTCAGGACTACAAGACTGGTCCACAGGGTCAAGTCTAGTTTTTCTTACTTCTCCCTGGCAGGATCTACATAGCCCAGGCTTGTCTCTAACAGGCTTTGTAGCCAAAGATGACCTTGAGCCCTGATCCTTTCCCCTCTATCTCTGGAGTGCTGGAACTAGGGGTGTGGACACCCATGTCTGGTTATGGCTTTCATGAAAACAGGGTCTCAGAACTATTTGAAAGTGCACAGAGCACAGAAGAACGCTGTGACATTTAAGCACTGCTTTCTTTTTCTCACATTGCTACTTGTGCTCACTTTCACACTGCTGCCTTTCCTCATGGGACAAGTGCTCAGGGAAGAATCAAACTATGACATTAACAACTTCTTCTGTGAATCAACAATGCCAGCTTCTTGGTTAATCTTTCTTGGTTTGGTTTGCTTTGCTTTTTTTGACAGGGTCTCTCTATGTAGCCTTAGTTGATAGATATGTAGAACAACCTCACTTCAAACTTACAGGAATCCACCTGCCTCTGCCTCCCGAGTGCCTGATGACACGAGACAGGCTGCAGGCTACAGGTGAGTCTCAGGGTGGTATTTAGATAGCCAAGGCATTTGTTCACTATATTTGTGCTGAATGCCCCTTTCAGAAAATAGCACACACTCCAACTGCTGATCCCACCTGTCACACTTATTCCTCAGACTAAGAGCTGGACAGACAAATGCCTGCCCAAAAGCTGCAGGAGGGCAGAATTATTTTTAAAACTTTACTCCAGAAAGCTTATGTCTAAGTCATCATTGTCTGGCCTCGAGGCGCCAACAATGCTGAGTGATTCATTTCTTCATGCTAGCTAACTCTAAACCCAACTAAACTCTAATTTTAGATCTAAGGATCAATTCTGGTTGTCACAATAATGAGGCTTTTAGATTTCTGGCCTACTACTCAGCTTCATCTGACATATAATGAAGAGCCACTACATGGAAGACTCCAGGTGCTCAGCAAGAATTTTCAGAGATGGTCTTCAATAGCATGCAGACCAGTTACCGTACATGGATCACTGTTCTCAGGAGGGCTTATCTACAGAAGGTTTGGTTTTGTTGGGAGTTCCTAGAGCGTACCAAACCTAGGCCAACATCCGCCGCCTCCTAGAAAAGTCTGTTTAGTTTACATTGCTATGGTGTGTGCTCATGTGTGTGTGCAGGCCACAGCACATGTGTGGAAGTTAGCAGACAACTTTCAGGGGTCTGCTCTCCCCTTCCACCATGTGGGTTCCAGGTATCCAACCCACATCATCAAACTTGCCAGCAAACCCTTTTATCTGCTGAGCCATCTCTGAGCCCAAGACCTGTGACCTAGAGAATGCAAAAGGAGACAAATCCCCACTTTGTCTCCACACACTGTCTTCTTCAAAGCCCTGGAGTACAAGTGTCAAGTATGTTTGTACAAATACGGCTTTCACATGTGAACATGAGTCCACCCTTTCCACATTATTTTTATCAACAAGATGTTAACTTGTCTATATTGGGGCTTACAGGCTCTAGACAGATACTTGAGATGCCTCTGGGAAGCCCTGGTACACAGTGGCCTGGGTTCACACTTGCTGGGTCATCATGTCCCTCTGCAATAAGCTAAGAATAAGAAGCATGTGATGGAAACCCTGCATAAGATCAAGTTCAAGGTCACTAGCTGCCAGAAAACCCATACCCCAAAAAAGTGGGTCTTTACCAAGTTAAATGCAAGTAAATCTGAAGCCTGGTGGCTGAAAAGTAGGTCACCACCCATGTCTATGGCATCATAGCAGGCTCTGCACTCCTGGCTCCTACATGGCTACACTATCTTCTAAATCATGTCAGCAGTACATCATGTACTCTACACAAATAAATAATTTGAAATTTATATAAAAGAGCTGGATAGATATCGAAGGTACTTTAGGAAACAAGGCAGCAATTCTATTGCCTGAAGAGACCAGGGCAGATGTGAGAAAGACCAATGTCCTGGGGTGCTTCGATGGGACGGCAGCCTCATTCTCCAAAGTTCTTTCTGCCTCTCCCTAGCCCCAGGGATCCAGAATCCAGACCCTAGGGCAAAGACCACTATGTACAAGGCCACAGATATAAGACTATCAGGAAGACCAGAACAGAGCTGTGGTGTCTGGACATTACCCTATCACAATCCTTATTATCAAGTCAGAGAGTCCACATAAGTCTGGTCCAGCCCTGACCTGATAAAGCAGAGATAGTATGTATGAATTAGTCTAAAATGAAATACTTCTAACTTTAACATCCATAGCAAGATTTAAAAGGCAAAATAAGCCAAATCAGGGAGCTTATTCCTATAATCCCAGAACTAGGGAGGCAGAGGTAGGATCACCCCAAGTTTAAAAACAGCTGGGTATTCACATCAGGTTCCAGGCCAGCCAGGGCTGTGGAGTGAGAACCTGTCTCACAAAAACAAAAACCAACCAGCCAAAATAACTAACTGAATGAACAAATAAGTAAGTAGAAGATCTGTTCCTAGGGTAGAGATCTGGGGTCAAGGCCACTAGGGAGGCAGGGGCAAGAGGATGAAAGGCAAGGGCAGCCTGAGGAAGACCCTGTGTGAAAAAAGTGAAAATGAACCGCATATGTACAGCTCTGGGAGAGCACTTGCCTAAGCTCCAGGTTCAATTCTCATTAACACAAAAATAACACATGCACTTACAGCTACATTTTAGCTATAAGAGAAACATGGTACTTGTTTTGCTGAATTCTAGCTTATTTTGCTCAACATAATAATCTCCATTTCTATCCATGAACATCCAATTTTATTTTTCTTCATAGCTGAACAGAATTTCATTGTGTGTATGGACTGTATTTCCACAGCCATTTATCTAGAGATGGACAGCAAGGCTGGTTACGATGCACAGTGCAGTAATAAACACAGAAGTGTAAAATCTCTGAACTGTGCTCAATCAGAGTCCTTCAGGAACAGTACAGCTGGAAAACGGTTTTAGTTTTTGGAGGCTTCTTCTTATGATTCCCAGTTTTTCTAGCATAAAGGACCTGGGTTCAATCCCTGGCACCAAGAAAAGTGTTCTAGACAAACCAAAGAGATCGAGCGTGTGTGCTATTCCACCAACAGTGCATAGCTGAGTTGCTATCTAGTTCTGAAAAGATTTATAACAACTGAGAGGGAATAATGAGAGTGCTTAAGACAGGGGAGCACTCTGTGTCAGCGCTGGACTGTCATCTCTACTCATTACCTTCTTCATTAATTCACTTCTGGATGTAAACTGTGGCAGGTCCTCCACTTCAATCCCATCAGCCATTTCCATCACCTTGTCCAGAAGGTCTTTATTGTAACTGTACAATAAAAATCAATAAAATAAATCCCTGAGCAGATTCACTGTCGCTATGGGTTAATAAGAAAATGTAGGTTCTTAGACTGTAAACACAACTCCTACACTACACAACTGTTGGTTTGTTGGTGAGGTTACACTATGCCATCTGGGGTGTAAGCAATGCTCCCATCAGCCTTCTCGGTAGCTGGAACTACAGATACCACTATAGTGAAACTCTAGTGTTTAGCACATGGTTAACAAGTGGCTCTCCCTGCCTGTGGGTACAGAACGAGGCTTGAAAAATGCCAATATAGCAGATGTTTGAAGAATTACAAAAATAGGGACTGGAGAAATAGCTCAGCAGCTGGAAGCATTTGAGGCTCTAGCAGAGGACCTGGATTCAGTTCCTACACAACTATAATTACAGTTCCCAGAGATCTGATGCCCTCTTCTGGCATCTGAGAATACTGGGTACATATCTGTTAAATACCATATATATAAAATAAAAATAAACATAAATTATTATAAAAACAGGAGCAGTTAAAAGCACTTGCTCTTCTTCCAGAAGATCCAGTTTTGATTCTTAGCATCCACATGGTAGCTCACAACATCTGCAATTCCAGGTACAAGGAATCCAGCCGCCACCACTCACATGGTGCAGACATATGTGTAGACAAAACACCCATACATATATACAATTTTAAATAGCTGTAAATAAGTAAAAATATAAAAACAAAAACAGAAGCACCATACGTCAGGTAGTACATACTATCGGTGAGACTTGAATGCCAAAAATTTGATTATTTTTAAAACACACAGAATACTGGTCTAACGAAAATAACATCATTTGTTTTTCTGTTCAGTTCTGTTATTTGTCTAACTTGGCTCCTGTAAACTAGGATTTTAGAGGGTACCTAGAAGACAGAAGAAAGGATGGGCATGTGTGTGACAGGTGTGTCTGGCACAGCTTCCCCACATCTTGTTCTAACAAATATCCTGAGATCTGAAACTGCGTACCTTCACAGCAGGAAGTAGCTCAGAAGTACTTATTTGATATGTGCAAGGGCTTTCATCCCTATTCAAAACCTCAAAAGCGAGTAGATGGCTTATGTGCATGTTTTATTTGTGTTTAAATAAAACCACAAAAACTGCAAAAAAAAAAAAAAAAAAAAAAAAAAAAAAAAAAAAAAAAAAAAAAAAAAAAAAAAAAAAAAAAAAAAAACCTCAAAAGCAAACTAAGTGGTTTGTCCTAGAGGGGCCATGTGACCAGCCAGAAGACATAAAAATTAGTCAGGTTATGCTATTTTAACACAATTTCAAGAAACTCTAGAAGCCTCTCAGAGCTTGGAGATGCACAATTTCAATATATGGAGTTCCAGAACTACCTGGGCCACACAATAAACTGGAAGTCAGCCTCAGTTATAAAGAATGATTACCTTAAAAATTTTTTTTTTTTAAAAAGAAAAAAACATAAACCTAATGGTTTTTCCGGATAGAGTAAAGGGAATGCCTTGCCAAGAATCTCAGAGCCAGGATCTTGTCCGAGGGAGCCCCCCTCCCCCGCCGCCACCGCCACCCTCCCCTGGTGTGAACGCAAAGGTTCAGGAGGCTTTGGGACAGCAACAAGAAAGCATCTCTACTTTCTTAAGAGGGAAAGCAATGAGGAAAAGATGACATCCTGCCTTAGCGGTGAAATCCACCAACCAACGGCTATATCAAATCCTCTTGTTAGGTGTCTTCATCTAGAGGGGAGGGCGAAGTTTCAGTTTGTGTCTGCGCTTTGGCCATGTGGGTGATAGGAACTAACAGACTTCAAACACACACTGCCAAGACAATCTTCTGGGCTAATAAACAGTAATAAAAATGGCCAGAGCAATACAGCCTTCGAGCCCGCCAGCACTGCATCATTTAACTGCTGTAGTCATCACAACCACCCCATTCACCAGAGGGAAGGATCCCCTAGGAGGGGATCAGCCAGGGCAGTGGAAGGCTAGGCTGGCCTCAGCGTGGGGCAAGATATGGCCAAACTGAGGGTCGGCATACGGGGACAGTGCCAGCTGGCAGGCGGGGGTCCGCACCTGCAACCCAGGAAGAGGTGGTTGGCCCAGACCATGGATAGGGACAGCAGTTGGTCCAGGCGGCCGCCGCCGTCGGGTGGGTCTCGGTAGTCAGGCAGATGGCGCAGGATGAACTCCATGCGCGCTTTCCATTGCTTCTCGCTCTCCGAGTAGGAGCGGAACTGCTCGGCGAAATCGGCAGCCTGCCGCACCCCGGAAACTAGCTCCTCCACTGGCACTGTGGGCTCGCCACCCACCATGGTTCCTGCCACCGCCGCCACCAAGGGTCACACCAGCCCGCCGCCTTCCCGACACGCCCCGCGTCGCCGCCGCGCGGCTAGAGAGGCCACAGCTGAGCGCGACTGCTCTGGAGGACTAATGTAGCGCCCTCGACGGGCACGGAGGCCCAATAATGATGCGGGCTGCAAGGCTCGTTCCAGAGTCCATCGTGTAGCCAACTGCTGGGGAAACCGAGGCCTTCAAGCACACGTCAGCAGCTGGGTAACCGCTGGGGCTCTGCGGTATCCCTTTTGCCCTGGGGTACCTCTCTATCCTCAGCCATAGCTCAGGCTTGCCCTATGTTCTGTGGATCTCCCTGGGGAGTGATATCTTCTCTTTTATAGATCCACTGTGGTCTCAGGTTGTGCCCTGCCTTCCTGCAGCGTCATTTATCAAAAAGTATCCGCCAGGAACTTTGGTGCTCAGGATGCTCCGCTCTAAAGAGCTTTGTGAAGTAGACATTGGTGAAAGAATTGCCCAAGTAAATGGGACGTTGAAAAATCATTAAAAAAAAAAAAGTCAGATTGCCACAAGCCTGAAGAAGCAGGAGGCTGGTCCGGTCTTGGAGGTATGAAAGTGGTGTTGGAGAACTGAAGAGCACCTGAGTTTAATCTCTGGAACCCCATGGTGGAGGAGTAAAACCGACTCCTGAAAATTGTGATTTGCTGTGGTACGTGGGTATCTACAGACACACATAGACACACACACACACACACACACACACACACACACAGAGTGAGAGACAGAAACAGAGAAAGGAGAAAATAAACAATCAAATAAAGTGAAAATAGAAAATGTAAAGTTAGGTACAGAGGAAAGCCTAGAATCCAGGATCTCGAGTTCCAATGAAGGGTTTAAGTGATGAAAGGGCCCAGGGTAAGAGTTCTTTATATGTTGTATAATGTTTGCTATTGCAAATGTTCCTCCTCTGCCAGGGTCTTAACACTGCATAGCCCAGGCTGTTCTATGACTACTTTTCTCCCATCTGCAGCTTCTATCTCAGTGTTAGGACATCACCAGGTAGAAATGCCATCTAGTATATAAATGCTAGAGTAGTATGAGGACCAGCTCCATGCTAGGTAACACTTCATTGTCTCAGGAAAGCATGGTATTCATACTCTGACAGTGAGCATCTGAACAAAATATGAGAACACAAAGACAGAAGCAACTTCTCTCCATCAATCAGGAATTTAAAGATAACAGCAACCAGAACAGAGTTCCCAAAGTTCAGATTACATGCCCTGAAAAGTTTATTGGAGTGGCAGATTCCCAAGTAAACTCCTGGATACTCAAGGTCAAGGGTCTAGGTAATTCTGATTCTAATTTCAGCAGACCAGTCTTTGAAAACATTCAATGTGCCAGGAACAATGGCAGACACCTTTTGTCCCAGCTATTCCATATGTCAAGGCAGGAGAATTACTTGAGCTTCAAAATTTGCAGTCATCCTTATCATTAAGAGACCTTCATCTTTTAAAAAATGTTGTTTAAGGGTCACTGAATTACATTCTTGGTCCCTGAATGTATACTGCAGTAGCTGGTCCGGAAATTAGGACATAGGGCCTGGAGAGATGGCTCAGCAGTTAACAGAACTGGCTGCTCTTCTGGAGGACCTGGGTTTGGTGCCCAGCACCTGGATGTCACATACATTTTGTGGTTGTAGTTTATTTTTTTATAATATAAGCCACAAGCTTAAGATCCTTCTGTCTCTGACTCTCCAGCATGCTCTTCTGTGTTGTTGATTTTTGATATAAATTTAGCATCATTTCATTGACTTCTAGAAAAAGACTTGGTATTTCTTATGGGATTATATTAAATATTAGATTAATATGAGGAGAATTAAAATTTTATCAATGTTGAATTTTCTAGTTTACAAACACTGTAAGTATCTCTCCATTTATTTATGCTTTATATGTATGTAGCTTTGCTTTGCTGTTAACTTTATTTAGTTTTCGGGATGGAGATCTCTTTCTGTAGCCCAGAGTGTCTTTGAAATCTCAGTCTTTCTGCCATAGCTTCCTAAATGCTGTGTGGCTATTGTGGTGTGTGTGTGTGTGTGTGTGTGTGTGTGTGTGTGTGTGTGTGTGTACCCTTGAGCACTTTTAAAAGGTAGGATCTTATGTAGCCCAGGATGGCCTCAAATTCCCTTTATAGCTGAGGCTGTCTTTGAAATACTGATCCTTTTGCCTCCACTTACCAAGTGCTAGGATTGCATCTGGCTTTATGGTTGGATGGTTTTGGATGTTTGAGTTATTAGCAAACATGATTGGCAGAATGTGGAACTCAGCATAGCAGTAGCCCTCAGGAGTGCAGGGCTACCATTAATCCAGGGGATCACAAATAAAGATATAGTCAACCCCAAAGACATCAGGGATGTGCTGCTTCTCAGCTATCATGTCTTCAAATTTATATGCTTTCAGCTAGGTGATGCCCTGCTTCTTTGAGATGTGGATTTCCTGGTGACCAGGGCACTTGAGCATGGCTTTTCCCAGAGCCTCAAATACGTGTTCCTTTTTCTGCAGCTTGAAGCAGATGGACATGATGACCTGGCTTGTGTGAAACTGGTCATTGTATCAGGTCTGGAGTGTAGCTCAGCATCATGAATTTCCACCAGAAAACGCTAAGTCAAAGACCACCCCCTCAGAGCAACTAAAACAAGGTACAGGTTCCACACTCCCAAGGAGACTGCTACTTGCGACATTTACACACAGGGCTCCAGGAGAAGAGCCTGCTCAGTTAGCTGGCTACAGAAGTCATGTCTTTTTAGGTCCCATGAGCCATTAGACCCACATACTCAGTCCCACTTTGTTCTTTATTCTTTATATATCTTTTTTATTTAATTATTTAATTATTTATTTAAAAAATTAATTTATTTATTTTTTATTTTATGTGAATTGGTGTTTTGCCTGCATGTATAACTGTGTAAGGGTGTCAGTTGTTAGCTGCCATGTGGATGTTGGGAATTGAATTCAGGTCCTCTGGAAGAGCAGCCAGTGCTCTTAACCACTGAGCCATCTCTCCAGCCCCTCTTTCTATATCTTTTACACACTATCTGGGTCATTGTGGTTTTTTTTTTATTTTATTTTTAAGTTCAAAACATCCATTTACTCACTGGAAATGATCAAAGTAGGAAAAGCAATAATGTATCCTTTTTCTTTTTCTTTCTTTTTTTTTTAAACTTTATTTATTTATTATTTATTTATTTGCCTTGGTGTTTGCCTGGAACTGGAACTACAGACAGTTGTTAGCTGCCATGTGGGTGCTGGGAATCGAACCCGGGTCCTCTGGAAGAGCAGACGGTGCTCTTAACCACTGAGCCATTTCTCCAGCCCCTGTATCCTTTTTCTTACATGATCTTCTTAAGTCCCATTACATCAACAACAAGGTAGGCTTGACATGTCACTTAAGATAGTTCAGCATTATTATTTTGAAAGAAGCATTCATGGTAACAAATCAAAAATATGGAACAATTCATAAACCTACATGTCACCCTTGCACAGGGGCCATGCTATCCATCTCTGTGTCATTCCAATTTTAGAAAGAGCAAGCAAAGGCATGGTCTCTCCTTCTCCTCTTCTTCCTTCTCTTACCCCTCAAACTCAGAGATCCACCTGCCTCTCAAGTCCTGGGATCAAAGGCATGCACCTCCACCACCTAGCTAGTTTCATTTTCTTTATACTTGAAAATTCAATATTCAAACCTCCTTTTAATTGCAAAAGTCATGAGGGAGAGGCAGATGGAGCTCTGTGAATTCAGGGCCAGCCTGATCTAATATGGAGTTCCAGGCTAGAAAGGGGTTTATAGAAAGATTTGGTCTCGGGGCTGGAGAGATGGCTCAGCGGTTAAGAGCACTAACTGCTCTTCCAGAGGACCCGGGTTCGATTCCCTAACCCTAACCCTAACCCACATGGCAGCTAACAACTGTCTGTAGTTCCAGTTCCAGGCAAACACCAAGATAAATAAATAATAAATAAATAAAGTTTTAAAAAAAAAAAAAGAAAGATTCGGTCTCAAAAAATAAAAGAAAATATCTCCTACTTTCTTTATGTATTTAAATTTAATTTTTATTTCAGACAAGGTCTTATGTAGCCCATGCTAGCCCCTAACTCACTGTATAGTCAAGGATGACAATGAATTTTTGATGGACTCAGGTGTGTACCACCACACTTGGTTATGTAGTGTTCCACTGAACTTCAGCCTTCACCAGCCTTGTTTTTTTGTTTTTCTTTCCTTTTTCCTTTTTCTACCCCTTCTCTTTTTCATCTTCCTTTTTACTCCAAGGTTATCTTCTGGAATATTCTCACCAGTTCTTTGGATTACAAACCTGAAAACCCAGAGCTAATTGTAGGAGACAGATTAGAAGCTAATCTTGCTCTCTCCACCAAACTGTTTATAGTTGGTTTTGCCATGTGGTGGCATTTTGCACACAGGCTTCTTCAGAAAGCAAAGTTTTGGAATTCAGTTTTTTTAATTTTTTAAAATTTTGTTGTGTATAGGTGTTTGCCTGTATGCATGTCTGTGTAGCAGGTGCATGCCTAAGGCAGAAGAGGGTGTCAGATCCCCTGAAACTGAGGTAGAGACAGTTTTGAACTGTTATGTGGGTACTGGGAATTGAACCTAGGTTCTCTGTAAGAACAAGTGCTCTTAACTGCTGAGTATCTTTCCAGATCATAATTCATTTTTTTTTTAAATTCATTGCTGAATGTGGTGGATGTTGAACACCATCAATCCCAGCACCTGGAGGCAGAAGCAGGCAGGTCTCTGCGCGTTCTTGTGGCATGGATCTCAGGCTGGACCAGTCATTGGTTGGCCACTTCCACAATATCTGTGCCACCATTACCCCAGCACATCTCATAGGTGGGACAGACAGGTCGAAGGTTATGTGGCTGTGTTGGTGTCCCAATCTCTCAACTGGAAGTTTTGCCTGGTCACAGGAGATGTACAATTCAGGGTATGTTAGGAATCTTCACTTGGGTCATTCCTGTAGGCTCCTAGGAGTTTCCCTTGCACCAGATTTCAATCCTGGCCCCAAAATACACCCCCCTTCCCATTATCTCTTTCACCACCTCCCTACCTGGACCTTCAGGTTCCGATCCCCTGATGTGAGTTGTCTTTATATATGCTATAAATGTCATTAGATAATAAAACAAATTGTTTTGGTCTATGGCAGAGCAGCTTAAAAGCAGACAAAAAAATCCAAAGATAATAATAATAATAATAATAATAATAAAACAGGAGAAGTTCACAAAAGACATGATCCAGCCGCCCAAAATATATATATATATAATAAAATACAAATAAGCCACAATCCATGTTACAAGACAAATTAATAAAAATAAGTTAAGTGGGGGCTGGAGAGATGGCTCAGCGGTTAAGAGCACCGTCTGCTCTTCCAGAGGACCCGGGTTCGATTCCCAGCACCCACATGGCAGCTAACAACTGTCTGTAGTTCCAGTTCCAGGCAAACACCAAGGCAAATAAATAAATAAATAAAGTTTAAAAAAAAAAAAGTTAAGTGAAGTGAAAACTAGGGGCTGGAGAGATGGCTCACAGGTTAAGAGCACTGTCTGTTCTTCCAGAGTCCTGAGTTCATTCAGTTCCCAGCAACCACATTGTGACTCACAACCATCTGTAATGAGATCTGGTGCCCTTTTCTGGCATGTGTATACAAGATAAATAAATTTAAAACAAAAATGTGAAAACTAACAATAAGTCTGAGCCATAGGCCAAACAACATATAATTAATATAAGCCTTTGTGTAATTATTTAAGACCAAATGGGGCTGTGGGTCCAAACCTCAAGCTAGGCCAGGCCATGGGTAAAAAAAATTCATTTAGACTATGAGGCTAGACTAGGACAAAAATTTCATACAACGGTCCCACCCTCTCCCAGTTCACACACAAAATCTCTTTATTTTCCCTTCCCAGGGAGGTGTATGAGTTCTCCCTCGGGCCCTTCTTGTTACCTAGCCTTTCTGAGGTGTAGACTGTCGCATGTTATCTGTTAGTTTACAGCTAATATTCACTTATAAGTAAATATGTACCATGTTTGTCTTTATGGATGTAGGTTACCTCAGGATGATTTTTTTTCTAGCTCCACTCATTTGCTTGTGAATTTCATGATGTCATTGTTTTTAACAGCTGAATAATACTCCACATTCATTTTATTCATTCTTTGGTTGAAGGACATCTAGGTTGATTCCAGGTTCTGGCTATTATGAATAAAGCTGCTATAAACATAGTTGAGCAAGTGTCCTTGTGGTATGATTGAGCATCCTTTGGGTATATGCCCAAGAATGGTATAGCTGGGTCTTGAGGGAGATCAAATCCTAGTTTGTTTGTTTTTTGTTTTTTGTTTGTTTTTTTTTTTTTTAAGAAAGTGCCATATTGATTTCTAAAGTGGCTGTACAAGTTTGCAATCCCACCAACAATGAAGGAGTGTTCCCTTTGTTCCACATTCTCTTCAGCATAAACTCTCACTTATATTTTGAACTAAGCATAACTGAAGAAAAAATGTCAATGTAAAGATGCCAAATGATATTCTGCTATACTAACAGACTGGTGCCTAGCCCAACTGTCATCAGAGAGGCACCATCCAGCAACTGATGGAGGCAGAAGCAGAGACCCACAGCCAAACATTAGGCTTATTCTTACTTATGAATGTCCAGCCTTAGCTTGTCTTGTTTCTAGCCAGCTTTTCTTAAATTATCCCATCTATTGTGGTGATATATTGTGTATCTAATAAAGTTTGCTGAAAGATCAGAGAGATAGAGGAACAAGCCACAGCCACTTCCCACCTTACCAACTCCTCAGCTGCAGTGGGTAGATCCTGTTCCCACAAATCCTCAGACTGAATGCGGAAGGAGGCAGGCACAAGGCTGAAATGGGAGGGGGCTGAACTTTGTCTCCTCCCTCCTTATATCCTTTCTCTGCCCAGCCATATTACTTCCTGTTTCAACTTCCTTAGTGCTGGGATTAAAGGCATGTGTGCTTCCCAAGTACTGGAAACAGAGGCTTGGGATCACAAGTACTGGGATTAAAAGTGGTTGCTACCTGTGCATGGCTCTGTTTGGTCTTGAACTCACAGAGATCCAGAAGGGTTGAAGGTGTGTACCACACGGCCTAACCTCTAAGGCTAACTCTGTGACTGGCTCTGTCCTCTGATCTCCAGGGAAACCTTATTTCTTGTAAAATAGTTTACAGCCTGGTGGGAAATCCAAGCAGAGAGAGAAGGAAAAGAAAGGCAGAGTCAGAGCAGATGCTGCCAGATGCTGGAGGAGTAATATGTAATGGAACACAAGTGATGCTACTGAGCCATGTGGCAAGACTTAGGTTAATAAATATGAGTTGAATTAAGGTGTAAAAGCCAGTTGCTAATGAGCCTGACCATGGGCCAGAACAGCTTCATTAACCAATGGAAGAAACACATATTCACAGCGTAAAGAAAGACATTCCACATCAGTCTATCTTTTGCCTTTCTCTATTCTGTATACTTTTCTTTTTTTTTTTTTAAACTTTATTTATTTATTTGCCTTGGTGTTTTGCCTGGAACTGGAACTACAGACAGTTGTTAGCTGCCATGTGGGTGCTGGGAATCGAACCCGGGTCCTCTGGAAGAGCAGACGGTGCTCTTAACCGATGAGCCATCTCTCCAGCCCCTTCTGTATACTTTTCATTCCTTCTAGCTGTGTGGTTCGGTGGCTGGCCCCTAGCACTCTCTCTTTCTTTTCTCTCCTTTCCCTTCTCTCTCCTATTCATTCTCTTTACCTGCCAGCCCTGCCTATCCCTCTCCTGCCTAGCTATTGGCTGTTCAGCTCTTTATTAGACCAATCAGATGTTTTAGGCAGGCAGAGTAACTAACACAACTTCACAGAGTTAAATGCAACATAAAAGACTGCAACACTTCTTTGCATCATTAAACAAATACTTCACAGCATAACCAAATGTAACACATCTTAAAATACTATTCCACAATAAGCCTGGGCTTATAGGAGGAGCTCACAGAGACTAAATCAACTACCAAGGAGTCTGCATGGGCTGAGCTAGGCCCTCTGCACATATGTTCCAGTTGTGTAGCGTGGTGTTCCTGTTGGACTCCTAACAGTGGCCGCAGGGCTGGCTCTGGCTCTTGCTGACTTTTGATACTCTCTCTGCTCCTCATACTTGGTTGCCTTGCCCAGCCTTAATACAAGGGGAAGTGCTTAATCTTACTGCAGTTTAACATGCCATGTTTTGTTGATAGCCATGGGAGGTCTGCCCTTTTCTGAACAGAAACGAAGGAGTGGATGGGGGTTGGCACAGGGGAGGTGGGAAGAGGGACCTGGAGGAGGGGAGAGAAGGGAAGCAAGTCATGATGTAAAATAAATAAATAAACAATTTAAAATGTTTGTTTATTTTTAGGTACATGAGTGTTTCATCTGCACAAATGCATGTGTACTACCTGCTGTGCCCAGTGCCTGAAGGCCAGAGGAGGGCATCGGGTTCCCCGGGGACTAGAGTTACAGTCAGTTCTGCGTGAGTGATGGAAAGCGGACCTGGGTCCTTTGCAAGAGCAGCCAAGGCAGAGCCATCTCTCCACAGTCCCTATTGTCTTGTTTGCTTTTGAGAAAGGGTCTTATTATATAACCTAGTCTAAACTGAAACTTGCTGTGTAGACCAGACTAGGCTTGAATTTATTTCACTCTTCCTGTCCGCCTCCCCAGGTCTGGAATTACAGGCAGAAAATAGCATGCCTCGCCTTTTTTTGTTCTTATCATTGTTTGGGGTGGAAGGCGCGGCTCTTCTAACCCAAGCTCATCTCAAGCCCCCTCTATGTTGCTGATGACCTTGGACTGACTTTTCAAGTGTTAGCATTACAGGAAATTTGTTCTTTAAGTTTTGTTTTGTTTATTTTTGAGACAAGGTCTCTCTATGTAGCCCAGAATGACCTGAAACTCACTATGTAGACAGTCTGGCCTTAAATTCATAAAGATCCCCCTGCTTCTGCCTCCTGAGTACAGGGATTGAACATTTTTGTGTGTAGCCATCACACTTGAAGGCACATTGACTGTGGAATCTTGGGCCACACTTTCCCTTTGAGTGTCTTGTAGGTGTTGGCTCACTGTTCTGGGCAGAGATTGCTGCTGGCTGCTGAGTCCCTTTTGCTCTACCTGGATGGAAATTACTGAAGAGGCGATGTAAAGATCTAACGTTTGAACTCCCAGGCCCTTGAACATCTAGAGCCTGAGGACGGAAATGGTAAACCCAGAGGCTCCAAACTGTAAGACTCAGAATCCTCGCTTTCCAGGCTTCAGCAGCCGGAGACGGTTTAGGTTGAAGGGTTACTTCCCTGGCTTTAACTCCCAGTGGGCCTGGCATATGACTGATAAGGTAACCCTGGGCTGCCAACAGCAGTGAGTGGAAGCACCTGGCAACAGCAGTGAGCAGCACCTGTTAGTGGGAGCGCTCCCTCCTGAGTCGTTCAGCTTCCACCACGGCTAACATTTCCATTCTCAAGGCTAGCATGCAGACATGCTCTTGGTCCTTATGGCTCAGTAGCCTTTTTCCAGTGAGTTTGAGTCTCTAAACCCACGTGTCACCTCACAACCATCTGTAACCCCACTGTCAAGGGATCTGGCACCCACTTCTGACCTCCACAGGCATCAGACATGCATATGGTGCACAGACATACACACAGGCAAAATACTCATACATATAAAATAAAAATAAATACATATAAAATAAAAAAAAATACATATTTTTTTAAAAAAAAAAAAGTAAAGGGCTGGAGAGATGGTTCAGCTGTCTTAAAAATGCTCACTGCTCTTTCAGAGGCCCCAAGTTTAGTTCCCAACACTCACATCAGGTGTCTCCCAACTGTCTACCTACTCCAGCTTCAGGGGATCTGGCACCCTCTTCTGACCTCCACAGGCATTTGCACTCACATGGCACCTCCCCCATACACACACATATTCATACACACACACAGACACGAACACACATACACACCTACACAGACACATACACACACATAATATATGTAAGCACACACTCATATGCACATATATAAAATTGTTTAAAGGTAAAAGGCATAGAAATGGCTTAGTAGTTAAGAGCACTTGCTGTTCCCAGCACCATGTCGGAGCACTTGGAACGGCCTTTAACTTCCCTTCCAGAGCATCTGGTGCTCTCTTCTGGCCTCTGTGGACACCTGAACATGCATGACATAAACACACACACACACACACACACACACACACACACACACACACACACACGATGTATATTTAATTTGTTTAAAGTTGAGAAGTAATAAGCAGGTATGGTGACACATGCCTTTAAACACAGCATTTACAAGGCAGAGGCAGATGGATCTCTATGAATTCAAAGCCAGCATGATCTATCTAGTTAGTTCCAGGACAGCCAGAGCTACATAGTAAGACTCTGTCTCAACAAACAAAACAAAAAAGTAAGCAATTAAAAAAAAGAGAGAAGGGTCTCTGGAGAGATGGCTCAGTGATTACTAGCACTGACTGCTCTTCCAGAGGTCCTTGGTTCAATTCCCAGCACTCACACAGCTTTTAAAAATTCCAAGATCCTCACATAGACACAGACATAGAGACAGGCAAAAACATCAATGTTCATAAAATAAAAATAAATAAATTATTTTAAAAAGAAAGAGAAGGCTTTTAATGGTCCTAATGTCACAACACCAGGGAGTATCGCAGAAGGGACTCTCTTGGCTGACTCAGAAGTATACTGAACAGCCTGCTCACACTGCCAGAAGGGGTAGCAAGTGTCTGCAGGGGCATAATTCTTTATGCAAATGAAGACTGTATCTGCACCAATTGCAGCACAGTCCATTCAGATGAAAGACGACGTCTATACCAATCACAGGCCTTCTTCTGGGCCTACAGGAAGCATTGGTCCTCTAGCCTGGATAAAAAATGACTGAGAATTCACCAAGGCTTGCCATGGCAAAGAGTCTGGCACAAGCTATCTAAAACAGAAGTATCTGGAATACTTCCTCTTGGAACTAGAGCAGTGCTTTGGCAACAAGCAGCTGTGGTTGCAGTGTAGCTTTCTCAAGGCATCTATGAAGTGGTCAAAGGAGCCTGCTGGCATGAAGAATGTCCAGCTGGCTGACAAATAGAAGCTGCTTGGCTATCGAGCCTGGGCTCAAGGCAGCCCAGCAGAAGGGAAGCTTCTAACAACCGTCAATTAGAGAGTCAAATTGCCCTGGTCACAAACATTTGTGGGGGGAGGGAGGGAGGAGAGGAGGCGAGTGCTCACAATGAAGGCCTATCATTACCACCAACAGTGCCTTATTTAACTATATGCAACAGTCCTAGCAAAGGCCAACTCCTGCCCTACTATGGTTTCCCAGGGAGACATGGGAGATGAGTCCCTCTGATCTGCCAGAATCAGGGAGGACCACCCTTTGTTGTCTGTAAAAGACTTTTTGTATGTTTATTTTCTTATCCTTATGGTCAAAATAGCCATCAGAACCAACTTGGAAAGAATGGTTTATTTTGGCCCATGTTTCCATAGGGCCACAGATCATCCATTATGGCAGGGACAGCCAAGCAAAACACATGGGTTCTTGATGGTGGTAGCTTGTGGTGATAGTGGCTTTTTACATCCTAACCAATCAAGAAGTAGAGAGCTCAGGGCAAAACCAGAAGCTAACAAGACCTCTGGTGACCTGATTCCTTCAGCAAGACTTCATCTTTTAAAGTTTCCACAGCTTTCAACATAATGCTAGCAGCTAGAAACAGAGAAACAGGCTAGGCCCTATGCCCAACCCCTAGTATTGAAGAAAATAAATAATGATAATAATGATGATGATAACAGTAATAATGGGAATCACCATCACCACCATCATCATGAACATCATCATGTTCACAGCCATCATCACCATCACCATGGTCATCATCATCACCATTATCACCTCTGTGATTTATAATTTCAACTACATTTCTACACCTACTAAGTGTTTTCCTCCTGTCAAATTTGGCTTCTCTCTGATTTAATAGAGGGTGTACATTTTCAAAGTCTTTACTATGTTTTGAGAAATCCCGCTTTAAAAAGCTGATGCCAGTATTTCCATGGACTGTGGCTTTCCCTTTAAAGCTGGTGGATAGTTACAGCAGTCACCCATCTTGGATTCTTGACTAGCCAGGGCCATTCAGCCTATTTTCTCTTTGTGGCCCAGAGGCTCTAACAGTGGAACAAGAGCCCCTTCACCTTTCTGTATCCCCAGTACTTCCAATTCTTCTGCTCATTTGATTAATTTCACTTGACTGTCTGTTCCTTGCTGCTCAGACCTGATGTTTAAAGTCAGGGACCCTCTGCCAGCAACATCCTATAAAGCATTGTTTACTTTCTTATAAGAAGCTGTTTTCAGGAGCTGGAGAGATGGCTCAGAGGTTAACAGCACTGGCTGCTCTTTCAGAGGACCAGGGTTCAGTTCCCAGCACCCACATGGCAGCTCACAACTGTCTGTAACTCCAATCCCAGTGGATCCAATACACACAGACATACATGCAGACATAAATGCAATAAAATAAATAATTTCTTTTAAAAAGAAAGATGCCATTTTGAATATCAAATCAGTCAGACATTTGGTTCAGTCTTTCTATTGCATTAGACAAGTCTCTCTCCAGCAGACCCCCACAAGGGTGTTCTTAGAAGATGTCTGGTGGCTGCTACTGCTTACCTTATTCATCTTAGAGATCACAGGGAATGAAGCTGCCTTAATGTTTTGCTTGCCTGGGGCCATTCTCAGGGAACTTCAGACTGAGAGCCTTATTTTAAGCACAGCACTGATGAGCTGAATTACTCCCCAGAATAAAGTAGAGCTGGCTTACAAGGGGCAGAGGACCCAGTGAGGGGAACTTTGAAGAGCTGTTTGCTCTCCATTGCTAAGCATAGGGCCTGTGCATGCTCTATAAAGCCAGATCTTGACTTTCTGCTCCCTCCCTCCCTCCTTCCCTCCCTCCCTTCCTAGTTGTGGTTTGAAAATGAAAGTTAAGAACTTCTGCATACTAAGTAGATGCTCCACCCTCTACTATCCCCACTTCCTGTGTAGTCTATCCCCACTTCCTGTGTAGTCTATGTCTCTATCATTTATTTATTGTTTTGGTGGTTTTTGTTTTTTTGTTTGGTTTGGTTGGGTTGGTATTTAGAGACAAGGCTTCCTCTGTAGACCAGGCTGGCCTCAAACTCACAGAAATATACTTGCCTCTGCTTCCTGAATGCTGGTGTATGCCTCCTTGTGTGGCATTTCTGTTTTGGTGCAAAGTCTCCCCATGTAACCCTAGCTGTCCTTGAACTCACTATTATCGGAAATGGGTCTGGATCCAGAGAAAAGGCCTATGCTATCTAAACTATTTTGGCAAGACAAAAAATGTTCCTCCGAAGGAGCCTGCCAGGCTACACGTAAGCAAGCATACCCAGAGATGGCAAGCACAACAGTGTATGTGTGTGTGTGTGTGTGTGTGTGTGTGTGTGTGTGTGTGTGTGTGTGTGTGCTGGGTTTTATTCCTAGAACAGAGCTCCTGAGCATCACTGACTAGTCAGAACTTCACCTCATCCTCTTTATGGTTGGTCAGAGACAGTACATTTTACATTTCCCACCTTTGTTGCCCAGGTTTGCCTTAGACTAGAGCCTTTGTAAGCAATAGGATCGAAAGTGAGCACCGATCCACCCTCACACCAACATCTCTTTAAACACAGCTCTAAACAAATAGAACTGTCTGAAAATACAAAATAACACCTATGTTCGATTTAACCCCCTACACAATACCTCCCCCTCAATCGTCACTCCCTGTCCCTTTATCACTGGCAAGATTCAATTAATGTTGACCTGCAGTTCTGAAATAAATTTATAATCAAAGTAGATATAGGGCAAACGGTAGCTACTCTGACAGAGAACCTGGGTTTAGTTCCCAGCAGCCACATAGCAGCTCACAACTGTTTGTTACTCCACTTCCAGGGGATCTGACCTTCAAGGTCACCACACACACAGTAAACATGAATGCATGTAGGTAAACAAACATACAGTTTTTAAAAATTAATCTAAAAACCACAAAAGATGCTTCACAGTTGGGCTATTCTGCCTGTCTGTTTTTGTTGCTTTGTGTGTTTTGAGACAGGGTCTCACACCTGTGTGTGCATACTTGCACCTGTGTTGTGTGTGTGGAGGCACCAATGCCAAAAAAGTGCAAGTGAACTGTGGAGGGTCAATGCTCACCTTTCATTTTCATGTGAACTCAGGTCTCAGGCTTCCATCATAGGACAGCAAATGCTTTTTCCCACTGAGACATTTTCTGATCCTCCTGTCTCCACCTCCTGGGTGCAGGAATTACACACATGGGCCGCCATGTCCAGAATGAGTGGGTTTGGTATTGAACCCAGGGCTTCATACACTAATAAAGCACACTGGCAGCTGCATCACAACCTCAGCTTTCTGTATTTTAAAATATCTAGCTGGACAATGGGAGCACATGCCTTTAATCCCAGCATGTCAGAGGCAGAGACAGACAGATCTCTGTGAATTCAAGGCCAGCCTAGTCTACAGAGTGTGTTCCAAAACAGCCAGGGATACACAAAGAAATCCTGTTTCAAAAAACAAACAAAATTAAATATTAAAACAGAACAAATAGGTAAACATTCCCATCTCCTATAATAAAAAGAAAATGGCCAATGCTTCCTAAGCTACCAGTCTAACAAAACAGCAATATAAAAGCAGAGTCAGGCATGTTGATGCACACCTTTGAGCATAGCTCTCTGAGGTAGAGGCTGCCCGAGTTCTGTGATTTCGAAGCCAGTTTGGTTTACAAGTCGAGTTCCAGGACAACCAGGACTATTGCACAGAGAAACCCTGTTTTAAAAAACAGAAACAAAACAACAAACAAACAAAAAACAAAAAAAACCCAAAAACATATAGATTATAGCTGCTTCTCTATCCAAGTCAAATTTTTACATATTTTAGAGATGGTTTTTGTTACCCACATCTCACTTTAGTCTGCCTCAGCATTCTAGTACAGACTTCTATCAAAAGAATTCAGACAACTGGACATGATGATAGATTCCTTTAATCCCAGCACTCTTCAGGCAAAGGTCTTGCATTCAAGGCCCTTAGTCTACATAGTAAATTCCAGGCCAGCCAAGGCTACATAGTGAGACTCTGAATCAAAAAAAGAAAAAGAAGGCTGGAGAGACGGCTCAGAGTTTGAGAGCACTGACTGCTCTTCCAGAAGACCAGGGTTCAATTCCCAGCAACCACATGGCAGCTCCCAACTATATGTAACTCCAAGATTGGACACTCTCACACAGATATACATGCAGGCAAAACACCAATGTACATAAAAATAAAATATATACATTATTTTTAGACGGGAGTAGAGAAAAACCTTCCAGTGAGATACATATTGTAGAAATCAGATTCTCAGGGTGAGGGTGAGCAATGGTACAGTCATTATGCCAATGCTAGTTAGGTAGGATTTACATTTTTGTTAAAGCCTAGAATTGATGGCTTTTCTGGGGAACATTTTCTTCTCTAGGAGATTGACAGACCCATTTATCTTAACTCTTTTTAATTACCCCCCCC